>FIZR01015694.1:0-14157 GCA_900060175.1 Ferrisia virgata
TTTTTTTTTTTTGTTTTTTTTTTAAAAAAAAAAAAAAAAAAAAAAAAAAAAAAAATGACGTCTCGGTCGGAAAATTAAGTCGCGAAAGATTCGGCAAAAGGAAAACCATCATCGCTGATCCGTTGACTAAACGTTATACGAACTAGAAAAGCAAAAGTTACCCCACAGTGTAGTACGTATCGAATAAAATACGCCACGAGAGAAACCAAAACAACTCGTTGAAAGAAAAATGCTGCATGCGATAACAATATACTCACGCGCGATAATAAAGTTATAACATTTTCTCATCATTTCCTGGTATACTGGGCAATTGCTTTATAAAACTATTTTCAGTTTATATCCTCGGCTATTTTGTTAGCTGCTAACGTTATTGTTACTCAATCAAAATTCTATGTTGAAAAACAACCATCCCACGCGCCACTGGGTAACTTTAGTTTAAACTTGTATACACACACATGCTCGTGAGTGTATCGCGTACTGATACTAGCGTGACGTAGGTTAGGTACCTTAGAACTATACTTACGAAGAGATGAAATGTTATAAAATTTTATCTAGAATTTCTTCTTTAATTATAAGAACACCCGCTACATGTGTAACGATAATATCCACAATACTACGCAGTTCAGGTTGAAGTTTGTGAAAACCGAAATGTACAAGACGATCCTTTACAACCGTCTTAATTGCGGTTTTTATACGTCTAGACACGTATTAGTAGGCTATTATAAAGTTTTAAAATCACTCCGAAATATGACCTTGATACAAGCTATAGATTTCATTTCCGTGAAAATATTTGGAAAAAAAATTTGTACGTTACGTGTGAATTATACTACGAGTATTAAAGTAGGTATGTGTCGCGAGTAATGTTAAATTAGCTATAAACTTTTCAATCAAATCGCATCTTATTTGCGTAGAATACCAAGTAGGTCGTATTCAGTATTGGAGGCATGTACAAGCCAACACGTTATTTAAATTTATTCCAAAGGCATTTGCAAGTTCATTCTGTGTATGTTCGTGCGATCTTATACAGACGACTTGACACGATATAGTGTGTGTTGTGGGCGGATTACCATCGCTTTTCTTTTCTTTTCTTTTCCCTCTTCACAATTGCGATCAAAAAGCATAACCGAGTGAAAATCATGAATGGGCTTTGGGCTCGGTATTTCAAGCTGTCTGGTGGAAGTTCATATCGCAGGGTTTGAAAACTCGCCGGCGAACGTTCCGGTCCCTTATCTTACATTTAGCTCTAATATCACACTTGGTGATCGCCAATGAATTCTTCTACAGCTTATAAAATTTTTATACAGG
This sequence comes from Ferrisia virgata, assembly GCA_900060175.1. Lineage (NCBI taxonomy): Eukaryota > Metazoa > Arthropoda > Insecta > Hemiptera > Pseudococcidae > Ferrisia > Ferrisia virgata. The sequence goes on from FIZR01015694.1 coordinate 1,306, forward strand.
GTGTTTTGTCTCGATTGTACCCCCTTCATACCACAAGTAGAGCAACACAAGTTGAACTCATGTAGCATGGGTTGCCTATCCAAAACATTGCAGAGGCTGTGCTACGGGCATTTGAAAATTTAAACGATAAATGGTAGAGAAGTCCAGTTTACGCTGAAATGAGACAAATACAATGTACTATTTCTGGTAAAAAAATTAGGGGCATAGATGATACGGTTCGTAAAATATGACGAATTTAATGTTAAAAAAATGACTGAAAAATTTGAAAATTTTGCCAAATTTTTGTTCACAACTTTTTAAAAAGCTGTTTTAAGTACTCAATTAAAAAAAATTTCAGGAAGTAACAACGTACCCTCCAGCATTTGGCGTAATTAAATTTTCCCCAACTTGTTCAGATATGTTGGAAAAAAATTGTTTCGTTATAATTTTTTCCCTTTTTTCAAACAAAAAATTTTAATGAAAAATAAATTTCGGCAAAAAACGTTTTTTTTATTAAAATTGTTACTCGATTTTGATATTTTTTCTCTAAATCAATTGAATGCTTCAATAAAAAGAGCTTTTTGTTAAACTTTTTATTTCCATGGAAAATTTTTCTTAGAAAAATGGGAAAAAATTTTTACAAAACAATGTTTTTCCAACATATCTAAACAAGCTGGGGAAAATTATATCACGTCAAGTAGTGGAGGTTACCTCATTACTTCAAGAAAATTTTTTTAATTGATTACTCACAAAAGCTTTTTAAAAAATTATGAACAAAAATTCAGAAAATTTTCAAATTTTTCAATCATTTTTAAAAATTAAATTCGTCATATTTCACGAGCCACGCCATCTATGCCTTAATTTTTTTACCAGATATACTACACTGCATTTGCCATATTTTAGCGTAAACTGGACATTTTTTAAATTTTTAGTTCATAAATGGGAATTTTTTAAAAATTACCCTAAAATTTTTAAAAATGAAAAATTCAAATGCCTGTAGCACAGCCCCTACAATGTTTTGGATAGGCAACCCATGCTACATGAATCCAACTTGTGTTGCTCTACTTGTGGTATGAAGGGGGTACTATCGAGACGAAACACCCTGCATAATTTACAATCCTCAAACAAATTTTGCGAACTTACAGGAATAATGGATAATGCTAAGGGTAATCTGCGGGGGGGGGGGGGATTTTCAGAATTATCCTTTCAAAATAAAATTTTAATCCATGATGTCAGAGAAAAAATATCTCGATGTTGTTTCGAAGATGGAACAGAGAATAAAATATCTCGTTTTGAGGTGGGTCCATATAAAGGCGTAACTAATTTTCCAAAATGAGTGTTGTAACTGGATCTCTCCTCTTTCCCCCCTCCCCCGTGTTCCTAATCACAGAAAATTTTGACTTGAAAAATAATTTTAAAAAGTGCTGACTCGACCCCAAAGTTTTAAGGTCGATGGAAAAAATAACATCATCTCAGATTTCGATCAAATTCACGGAGGTAATTAACTTTGAGCTGTGGATCCTCAAAGAGATGTCAATTTCAAAAAACATACACCACCTATCTACTCCATTTTAACATTAAGTGCAAAAATCATTTGTTAAAATTCTATCCGTAATTAAAAACTATATGAAATAAAAAATTTTAATATAAAACTGTAATGAATTTCGACATTTTCAAAAAAAAATTGTGATATCAATCTCCATACACTTTATTTTAAAAAATGGAGTTGCAGAATTGAAATGTTCACAATTTCAAGCAAAAAGATAAAATAAAATGAAAGGTGAAGATTTGAAAAAATTTTCAAGCATAATTCTTTGCGTCATCTATCACCCTTGCACATTTGAAAAATTCGTTGATAATTGTAAAAGATAATAAAAAAAAAAAGGATCGCAAAACGATGCTATTTTAGTCTAATTTTCGTGACATATTACAATCATGAGAATTGAAAAAAAATTTTCCTATTCAGCATTACAGGTAGGCAGGATTCAATGGGGCTAAAAAGTCGAAACTTCTAAAAGGCACATCTAGGACCTCTACTTAATATGCATACCTACGTTCAAGTTCCTAGCTCAATTTAGAGGGGAGTTATATGAGGAACAAACTCAATAAATAAGAAAAATGAGAAAAACCGACCAAAAAACCACTATTTTGGGGCTATGAGAGGGTGCAGTGGAGCTAAAAAGTCAGAACCTCCGAAAGGTACGTTAAGGGTCACTACTAAATGTGCATATCAAATTTGAAAATTTTAGCTCAATTCAGTGGGAAGACAGCGAAAGAACAGTCCTTTTTCAAGGTCAAAAAGGGGAAAACCCTCATATCTCCCCTCCTAATTGACTTAGAAGGTTGATTTTTGGATATTATATGCAATTTTTAATTTTCTATCAATTGCCTTGAAAAGGGGTAATTTTTGCGTTTTTGACCCCTCAGGATCCCCTCCCCCAAAATAAGGTAAAAGCCAAAGTTAGCCGATTGACCGAATTAGAGTGATTTTGGTCGGTATAGAGCGGAGTAATAAAAAATAAATATCTGACGTAGCTAAAAATCGTCTTAATGGTCTTCTAGGACCCCAAAACAGATTTTGTTTATATCTCCCCCCACCCTATGCACCGTTGGTCGATAGATTATAATAGGCTGGTTTTCATTGATAATATGACACAGAAAATCAGGCTGAAAATTTATAAATAAAACTCATATTTCAAGATGAAATATTTTATGCTTTATGGATTAAATTACACCATATCGGGTAGTTTTAAAATCTCAGCCAAGGGTCGATTTATCATTTTCACTCGCAACCGTCTACTCTCTTTCATCAATTATAAAAATATCATGTAAGTTGTTTCGTAGTACGTGTACAACACGTGGGCTTTGAAAATATTTTTCGAGGAAAACTAAACGATATTAAAAATATAGGCAGGTAAATGATTTAAAGTACGCGTAAAAATTTCATCTCTTCGTACAACAGGAGCGGCTCACGTTATGGAACGAAATAGTCGAGTTTTTGCGTTTATAAAGAAAAAATTCAACGTGTTTTCTCGTAATGCGTAAAATATTTAAATTTTACACCATTAAAGACCGTCATAAAAGTAACAAATTTTTTCAATGACATGCATCCCGTGGATCCAGCTACATCGTGGATATTATATTTTTTCAAGTGCAATTACATAACATTATCAAAAACTCGAACCATATTGTTTGTCCTAGGTCTATGTACCTATCTATACCTATGTAGTTCGAATTTTAATATTTTCTTTCACGACGTGTTTACGAGTGGGCGGAAATTTAGTGCGTATCGTGAAAATAGTGACAGACGGATTTCGTGATCTGCGATGTTAGCAGCTTTCAAACTGGAATATTCAAAACATGATGATACTATTTATGAGTAAAAATGGAATCCGAGATTATAAAATTCAATTTCTCTCTCAATTCTCATCGCTATTGTAAATAAGATTAAAATTTGAGAATTTGAAAATTTTCGTCATTCTGTAGGTATACTTGGAGGTATCTATCTACGTCTTTTCTGCGTGACATTTCAAGTAGCTATATTAACTAGGTATGGGAAAATCGTCACCTTATTTAACTTACTTTAGCTACCTAATCTTTTGAAAAGCTTCGTAGAAAGCTTAAAAACGTACATATTTAAGAGTGGTGTTGACAGCAGCTGAAAGAAACTCTATGGTACAGGCAGTCAGGTAGCTAGTTAGTTTTATGTAATTCTCTAATATCACTGACCAGCGAAGCGGTAGCCAAAAAATTCTAGTATTAATTTTTAACATCCTATTTCCTCACAGTAGTTTGATCCTTGATCCAGTTTACTAGCGTAACAAATCTTGAAACTTTGGACTCAGCTAAGATAAAACCGGGAATGAAGTTTTCAATACCTGCTGCTCTGCGTGACCGTTTGTCTTACTTGATGAATTAGAGGTGAAATTATATGTATGTAGGTCTACTCTCGGCACGAATTTACGAAATGATAGAAATATCTAATCTAAAGGAATGAAAATTATGTCAGGCAAACATGCAGGCCAACGCTACCAACATAATTTTCAGAAGATGAATGAAGACAGATGAAAGGAAAATATAGCTACTTTGTAGAAAGTTAGCAATACGCATTAAAAGTTGTGGTTTGTCTACCGGCTGTGTTTCTAATTGACCGATTGGATTTAAGAATTACGTTCTGTTTGTAGGTCATCGCTGCTATAGGATCCACAGGTAGGTCTGAACACCTTTGCAATTTATGGTGGTAGAAACATTTAACAAAAGTAGTTACGTTGATATCTTAGATACAATATGTTTCAGCCTGTTCAAGAAGAAATCTATTTTCAAACTATTTTCATAAAATTTATTAGTACTTCTTAGTTTGGTGACGAACTATAATGATAGATGAGCGTGGACATGATCATAGGACCAGGACCATGCGCGAGGGAAAGGGTTTGGAATTGAAAATCCTACTGAATGAAAAAATTTGAATTTCTATAGAAAATTTGTGCATCAAAGCCATATATATTTATGAAAATTATAATTCTGGAGTGAAATTTTTGGCAAAAAAATTTTTCAACTTGAAATATTACATCGAAAACCCTTTTTGGGAAGTTGGAGGGTGACAGTGAAAATGTTGTGAAATGACGTTAAAAGGATGGGGTAAAAATCCCAAATTATCTTGAATTCTACTATTTTACCCCTTTCTTCCATTTGACTTCAAGTTTAAAAATTTTCTAGAGAAATTTTTTCACAAATGTATTTGAACGATCATTAATAGTAAGTTTTTTCCACTACCCCCCTCCCCCTCCGCCTCCCAATATTCAAATTTTATGCAATAGCGATGAAAAGTCGATACGCTGAAAAGGTACGTCAAAGATCTCTTCTGAATCTGTGTAAAAAATGTCAACCCCTTAACTAAATTTGGAGGGTAGATACGCGTAGAACAGTCGTTCATCAAAGTTAAAAAGAGGAAACTCCTCATTTCTCCCTTCTTCATTAATATTAGAGACTAATTTTTCGTTTTGTAATACAATTATCAATTCTCTATCGATTGGTTTAAAAACTAAAAATTTTTGCCGTTTCAGCGTCTCAGCATTTCCTCTCAAATTTGAAGATGACTAAATTTTGACTCAAGGTCTTGCCCAAATCTAAGCCTACTGATCGAAATTGATCGATGGGGTGCAACGGGGTTAAAAAGTGGGCATCACCAAAATGCACATCTAGGATGAATGCTAAATCTACATACCAAATTTCAACTTCTTAGCTAAATTTGAGGAGGGGTGAGGGAGAGATATGCGCGGAACAAACTTGAAAAATTAAAAAAAAAACTGTCAAAAAATTATATTTTTGAGGCTGTGAAGGAGTGCAATGGGGCTGAAAAGTCAAAATTCCAAAAAAAAAGCATATGTAGCGCCTCCACTAAATGTGCAATGTGCATACAAAATTTCAACTTCTTGTTCAATTCGGAGAGGGGATAGAGGAGGAACAGTCCTTTTTCACAGTCAAGAAGAAGGTAACCCCTCATATCTCCACTTCTAATTGATATAGGAAGCTGCTTTTTGAATAAGCTATACAAATTTAGATTGAACATCGATTGGCTCAAAAATATAAAATTTGTATGATTCAATAAATTTTTTTATATTATAAAATTAAATAATATTTTAATATTTTTTATAAGAATTTTTATTTCAATTTTAGAAAAATATACAATTTTTATGATTTTAGCTCCTCCGCACCTCCTGTTCAAAATTTGGGACTCTACTGAATTTTAACTCAAGATGATCCCAGCAACAGAATATCAAATCCGGCGCCAATTGAAGCCCATTTCTTGAATTTGATAAATTTTAGTCGGTATCTAGTTGAGCAAATGATTTTGGTTGAGGGGAAAAATCTGCTTAAAAATAAATATCTGACATAACCAAATATTATCGCAATGGTTTTCTACGACCCACAACTGATTTTGTTGATATTCCTTTCCCCTCATCCACCATAAGTCGACAGACCTTAATAGACTGGTTTTCATTGGCAATATGTCATAGAAAATTTGCCAATAATGGTCTCAATGGTCTTTTAGCATTTCAAAACAGATTTAGTCGATACTTCCTCCTTCATCTGCCATAGGTTGATAGTCCCTCATAATATGGTTTCCATTTACAACATGCCTTAGAAAATCAGGCCAAAAATGAATGATGAAAATGAATTACAGTAAATTGGTAGTACAGTAAACTTAATCTTATATTAAACATCACTTTGAACAAAATTTCCCAAGATAAGAATAAGCACTAATGGAGGCATTTTGTCTTCATTTTTTTCTTTCTTTTTTTTTTTTATTGAAAGTTAAAAAGGGTGGCGAAAAAAAGAGCGAAATGACGTCAGACGAACGTAGTAAAAATTTGAGGTCTCCAACTGCGCCTTTAATGCCCTCCTTTCTCCTTCCGTTGTGTTAAAAATTTCAAAAATTTAGTAGAAATAGAATTTCTTTGAAATTTTTCGACAATAAAGTATCATAGTCGGCCATGTTATTCCAAAACAATTTTTTTTCTTTCAGTAGTTACAAAATAATGCATAAGAAATGTTAAAATCTTATATTCTGAAATGTTTTGTCGTGCATAACTGGAAAAAAAAATCAATGTTAATTTCATCATTTTTTAATGGTATCGTCGATTCCATTTCATTTTGAAATACTCTGACTGCTTTTCTAATTTTCGGGAGTTCTCAGATCGTTTTAAATCACATGCAACAGGGGTCTTACAAGGTCTATTTAGACACACCATCACCACTTTTTTTTTTTTTAAATTAATTCTTATCAAAATTTATAAAATAAATGGGAGGAGGATGGTAAAGTCAGATATTTAAAATTTTTAAAATGCCCATTTGACACAATTTTGTAATTGTTCTCTCCGCTATACTTCTTCCAATTAAAAAAAAAAAAACTTGCTCATGCAATCTAAACATCCTCCAAAACATTATGCCTAATTATTTGAGGAAAAATTTTCTCAGGTTTCAAAAAAAAATTTGTTTACTTATTCACTTGAAATGAATATTGAGCTACGAGGTTGAAATACATTAAGTAACTTTATTCTACATCTTTCCCTATTACTGATTAAGAAAAACTATTGGCACCTTTTTGAGCTTGATCTGTGATTGTGGGGGGAGGGGGGTCGAGGACATGCACCTGTTCATCCTAGCTTCTAGAATGGTGAAAAATCACCACTCGCACGTACTGGTAATTTTTGTAAACTTCACAAAAACCTCATCTAATTATTCGTACTACACATTTATCTCACGAAACAACAAAATGTAAAAATTTTATCGTATTCGCGTAGCCGAGCATAATGAAATTTCACCACAAAATGTCACATTTTAAAATTTCATCCAATAAATTTTTTTATCTTTCTACCACAAACGTGACAGTCGAGCGAATACCAGCAAAAAATTATTCATCTTAACTTACAGTACGTACTATGTATATAGCTGTCCACTAAAGCAAAAACCAACAACAATAACGGGTTACAAAAAAAAAAAAAAAAAAAAAAAAAAAAAAAAAAAAAAAAAGACGAAAAATGAATTCAACATTCGCCCGGTTGTACGCTAAGCAGTAAAAAAAAAAAAAAAAAAAAAAAAAAAAAAAAAAAAAAAAAAAAAGGACGAAATATCAATTCATCATTCGCCCGGTTGTACGCTAAGCAGTAAAAAAAAAAAAAAAGACGCTATAGAACATGCGGCTACAATAGGCGTTAATAGAATAGCATAATTAGCGCCGCGTTTCGTCTCATCCGACAATACCTAGCTATTTTTTGTATACGCGGAAAAAATATATCATAGCAATAGAGCCGAAAACCGAAAGGCGAAAGGCCAATACGTCAACGTTGAAAATATTGAGCGCTAGTGTAAGGTGTGCTGGATAAAAAATCTGTCAAACTTTTTGGTAAATTATTCGCCTGTGTATACGAAAAAGTACGATAATTAAGAAATTTGAAAATAAAAATTTTTTTTCCTCGTAAATATCACGTTGTAAGTTTTGATAAGGTATTAAAACAGATTTTGATTTTTATAATCTGTCGAAAAACTTGCTGCACGAAGTTTGTTTACTTTGTATATTATAGAGATAGATACAGAGGCCTACCAAACGGGGGGAGGAGACCTCCCCACCGTTTGTGAGTTGGAAAAATTGGGTGACAGTTGATTGAAGTTGAAAAAAATCAGAAGTAATGGAATGTTGGAATCGGTGACAGTTTTACCAAGGAGTCTCTTCGGATTTGTGCTCACAGTGGCTGATTTCATTTTCCAATGTTTACGGTCATTTTTCGACAATTCGTACCTAATATTTTGTAAAATTTTCATCCTTGCTTCGCTCAGAATGAAGATATATATTTAAGTTTACCAAAGTATCCAACGAAATTGAAATGCAGAGGCGTGTGAAATAAAGGGGGGGGGGTTGTTCTCACCACTCTAGGCGTTCCACAGTTGGTAGAAATTTGAAAAAATAAAAATTAATGAAATGTTGGAATCAGTGATGGTTTTACTGCGGAACCTTTCTGAATTTGTGGCAGGGGTGGTGACTGAATTGAGAACTGAAAACTGCTATTGCGAACTAACTCAAATTTTTGAATGGATTGCTAACCAACTATTAACCCTTGAATCAAATTTTTCTGGAACTGTAACTAAACCTAAACCAGAAATGTTTCATTTAAAGTTCAAAACTGAAACTGAAACTCGAATTAATTTTCAATCAGTTACCACTCATATTTGATTTTGTTTTTGTTTTAAATAATGGCAATACTGTTCATGGAAGTTCAACGATTTGGTAGTTCTTGTACCACCCGAATAGGTACATGAACCTGTACGATGATGTACAATACCATTCTAAAATGATAAATGAATGGTGTTGTTCCAAGTTGTTCTTAATGCTCTTAACGTCTCTACTTTTAGACCTTATTACCAACGATACAAGTTCAACCCAGGAACTCAGAACATGTTCCATTTACTATGTCTATTGATACTTTTGTTCTATCAAATGAATTTTCACACTCTAAACATTGAAATTAAACTGGTGCTGATTTGTTCAATTCTAAGTGAAATACAATCTCGTTTTTTATTTCTTTTTCTTTGATGTGATCTCGAGCTGTGATATTGGCTCGATTTTTCATGCAATTCTGAGGTCTAATATCAACTCACCATCTTTTTCATTTCTCAATGTTGTAAGTAGACGATAAATGCATTATTCATCTTTCCAACGCATTAATCACATCCAAATAAAAAGTCAACAAATATGAAATATACTACTCAGTTTAGTCAAATTTCAAAAATTGTAGATTTCAACGATTAACTGGTAATCAACTTAGAATAACTGTAACTCAAACTATCTTTCATCATAACTAGAAACTCAAACCCTAAATTGAAATTAAAAGAACTTCAACTGATTAATAACTGGAATCTCAACTCTGCCAAATGGTAACAGAATCATAACAATAACTTGAATAATAAGAGTTTTCCAGCCCCGATTTGTGCCCACAGAGACCGATTTTGGGGGATGAAAAGTTTTGAAATTTTTATTTCAACATTTTCAATTTCCACCCTCGTTGGCTTGGGTAGTATCTATACGGTTACTTCTTCTAATACATGAAAGAAAATTTAAATCCTGTAACCCTAGTCCTCCCTTCCACCTACCAAAGTGGATCGTACATTTTTACCTCATGTTGAAATACAGATGAAAATATTTAGATATCGAGAGGAGGCTTGTATCAAAACTAGTCGGTACTTGACTTACATGAAAGTAAAGTCACATCGAATGGAGGGAGCTTTTGAGCTTTTGAGCTTTGGCTTTCCTAGACATTTTTTTGAAAAATAAATTTGAAGCGTACCCTTTTGCAGAATGAATCAATCTTAACATGTAATAAAATTTGGCATTTAGAATTTATCGATACATCAGAGCACCATTGTTCGACTCTCTATTCCTAATGTTTCAGAAAAATTTTTCCTTCGCTTCACTCGGATGTTATTCTGTCTTTCATTTTGAAAGAAATTCGTTGAAAAGTCTTCTAAAGTGATAATTGTAGCATTACGTTTTTGTCTTTATTTTTTTCAAATAGTGACAAAGAATGTTTTGCTTCTGGTGGCAAAATATGCAAAACCGTCGCTGGTTAAAATTGGAAAAACAGTAAAATTCCAGAATAGTTTAACGATGGCGAGGTGTAATTTTGACTTGACTGCAGACCTAAATTTGCCAAAAATCGTACAATCCTTGTCGCAAATGCGATATAAATGCATTAAAATTTAAATAAACAGGCATGAGAAAATTTTAGTTTTCAAAAAAAAAATTATTATTAAAAATGTTTTCTTAACCAAAAATGTACGTTTGTACGTGTTAAATAAATTTTTTTAGTGAAGAAACTTGATAAGATTTAGTACTTGAGCTACTCATAAAATTTTGAGAAATCAGTTAGGAATTTTGAAATTTGATAAAATTGGTAAAATTGGTTGGTAAATTTGAAGCTCACCCCCCCCTCAGGCACATCGCTTCGGAAGGCTACTGGATAGATAGATAGATAGATAGATAGGTAGGTAGGTAGGTAGGTAGGTAGGTAGGTAGGTAGGTGGGTAGGTGCAAAATATGTTTCAAATACATTCGACTACGACAACAGCATCTGTTCTGCTTGGCACGTGTTTAACACCTTTTGTTTTTTCACTTACGTTGCTTGATTGCAAACGACAAACTATGTAGGTACAGTAGACTATACCCAGACGATATTGTAGTGTGATAAAAAAAAAAAAAAAAAAAAAAAAAAAAAAAAAAAAAACCTTTCAAAAAGTGTGAAAAAAAAAAAAAAAAAAAAAAAAACGAGAAAAAAAATACCTTTCGAAAAAGCTGATAAACGATAAATTTATAAATCTATTCGAGTGGCAGGGATGTACTATAGATAGTGGTAAGTTTCGTAGGCGTATTCTATTTTCAATATTTCAATGATACCGACGACGACGACGACGACACAAAAGTGTAAAGTGAAATTAAAAACAGACTGGGAACTCGTTCACGATAACAATGTGCCCGAAATGGAGATGGCGAAAAAAAAAACCCCTTCGCGAATAGTTTATCCATAGTTCCGAGAAAATTCACATTGTCGAGCGTTCGTATCTGTATATTCATAAATCGAGTCGAACTTTCAAGTTTAGCTTTTTATTCGTCATGGACGATGTGGACGAAGAGGCGAGGAGGCGTTTGATTATGTACATCGAAACAAACGGTGACGTCAGTGGCATTATTTCCGTTCGTTTACCTTAAACTGTTGGTCGGCTGATGTAATTTTTTTTTTCCTTCTACTCGTTATCAAAAAATTCGTCTTTACTTACCTTTTCATCCTTGGCAGTAAAATATCCTTGATCATTATCCAGATTCTTATTAACTACTTGGGCGACGGCGATTACATCGTCGTATGCGTTTTTCACCGGCATACAAAGCAACGAATCTGTATGGTAACCGGTGATCTTATCCACTTCGTCGTCGAATCGTGGATCCTGTAAGAAAAAAAGCAAAAGAAATATTCCAGTTAAGAAAAGATTAATTTCTTCCAAATCCACGAGTAAAGTTTACATTTACTCGAGAAAAATATATAAGCTCGCGGTTTTCGACCTTATACCACCTACGAGTTTGAACGTGATGTTGAAACGATGAGGTGTATATAATTTTCTTACCTGATTTTCAACCAATGTGGGTAGATTAAAAAGCTCGAGGAAAATTTTTCAAGCACCAAGTTGTATTCTAGGTACCCTATACCTACCTTATACCTATACAATACGAATGTATTGGGGTGAATAAGGGTGCTCGAGTTCATATGGTAAGGAAACAAAAAAAAAAAAAAGAAAGTAGACTCACTTTCTATAAGATCAAACATTTGGGAATTTTCATTCTATATTCAACAAACGATTAAAATTTTTGTCTCGTTGTCGTCATTAATGGAGAACGAGTTTTAATTATTTTAAAAGTGTTGGCAAATTTAACTATAGCCTTTAAATATATGTACTTAATAGGCAGAGTAAACAGTGAGGCACTGGCGCCCAAATGGCAGCGTATAAAAAATTATTCAACGTGGGTGTTTCAATTTTGCCTTTTTCGCGTAATTTTTTTAAAATGGACTTTTTTTTCTGTGAAAACTCATTTAGAAATTTTTTCCGCAGTGTAATTTGTTCGCTTTTCTTTTTTTTTTTTTGCCTCCCCAGCTTTGGTGGAACGATACGATACGATGGTTGGAAATAGAATAGGGAGTGTTTGGGAGTAAATTAAAGAAAATAAAAGAGGTAGACAGGTATATCAATGACCTAAATAATACGCCAATTTAAACTTTGTTTGAAAATAATTAAGCGTCATTAATATAAATATTTTTTAATATTCACAACCTTCTCTTTTTTTTTTTGTTTTGTTTCAAGCTTACTTTATTTTTTCTACCGTTTTATATTGCGTTTTTTTTTTCTTTTTTTTGTTGTAATATCACCCACTTTCTCATCAATTATTATATACCCGCTTCCTAGTACCTATTATATAGACAGATGGTAGATTTATATGTACTTTTTCATTTTATGGGTATCTGCATCTACCCACTCTCGTCGTTTTTTTCTTTTATTATAGCAATGAAAAAAAATTGTGTAGGTAAATTATATTTTCATTAAATTTCGATATTCATCAAATATACCGAATCATTTATCGACACTTGAAGCACCTTCAACCCAATCAACTTTCATAGTAAAATGGCAACTGACAAGGGTACCACTTGAACCCGTCAACAACTTCGATTTGAACGAAACATCGACCGATGGAAATCATGAGCGGATTCAAGCTGGCGGGGGGGGGGGGGGGGCTAAGCCCCCCCAAATATTGAATTAGCCCCCCAAAAAGTTTTT
>FIZR01015694.1:14175-27737 GCA_900060175.1 Ferrisia virgata
GGGGGGGGGGGGGGGGGGGGGGGGGGCTAAGCCCCTCCAGATGTTGAATTAGCCTCCCAAAAAGTTTTTCTGCGTATGATAAATATGTAATAATCATTTGAATCTTTGAAAAATATTTAGAACAATATTAAAATTGGTAAAAATATTGATTTCCTTTCTCATAAAACCTTCAAAAATGAAGCTAAAACTTCGAAGGAAGCACCTTTAATCCGTTAAAAATCCGATTTTTTTTTTAAATTTCGACCACGCTCCACTTGGGCATTCATGCATTTCCATTTCACGCAAAAAGTTAAACTTCCAACTACTTCCCTACCCCCCCCCCTACAAAAACATTTTTAAATAGCTCAAATATAAATATTCATTCAATTTCTCATTATACACTATACTGGGGGCTTAGCCTCCACCCCCCCCCAATCGAATCACCAAACTCCGCCTATGATGGAAACAGTATGTCAGAAACCCTTAAATCCCAATCTTCAACCACTAAAGTTAATTTGGACTCCGTTCGGGGAGGGGGTGGGTAAGTCTGAAATTTGAAAATAACGTCAGGCTTAACAAATATAGAAAAATAATTAAATTTTGATAAAAATTAAAAAAAAAAGGTTATTAGTCTATTAAGTAACCCTGAAATTTATTTTTAACCATTTCTCACCATTCTGGAAATTGCAGTACACTTTTAGCCTGATTTTCCCCGTAATATTGTCAATGAAAATCAGGCTATTGCGGTCTATTAACCAATGCCAGATGAGGGGGGAATATCAACAAAATCTGTTGTGGGGTGCTAGAAGACTATTGCGACCATTTTTGGGCCATGTCAGCCCCTCGAAATTGAAAAATGGTTTGCTCAGCTCGATACGAATCGAAATCAATAAAATTTGGGGAATAGGCTTCGATTGGTATGCGATTTGATATTCTGAAGCGGCATTGACCCCGGGTCAAAATTCAATTATGCCCAAATTTAATAAGAGGAGTGCTGAGGGGCTAAAATCGCAAAAATTGTCTTTTTTTAAGCCAGTCTATAGAAAATTCCAAGTTGCATAACATACCCAAAAATCAGCCTCCTAAGTCATTTAAAAGGGAAGATATGAGGGTTTTTCTTTTTTTTGACCCTTGAAAAAGGACTCTTCCTCCCCTATCTCCCCATTTAATTGAGCTAGGAAGTTGAAATTTGGCGAGTCAACTTAGTTGGGACCATAAATGTGCCTTTTTGGGCTTTGACTTGTCAGACCCATTGCGCTCCCTTACAGCTCAGGAATGTTATGTTTTGGGCTGGTTTTCTTATATTTTGAGTTTATTTTTCATATAACTCCCTCACAAATTGAGGTAGGAAATTGAAATTCGACAATTAGCCTGGATTGTTTGGCGGGGGGGGGGGAGGTCCTCGACTTTTTAGCCTCATTGAAATCACTCCCTCGCTCCATTGCCGGTTAGAAAAAAACATCACTACAGGATCGTAATATCTCATAAAAATCAGGCTGAAAAGATATGTCTTAGGGGGGAGGGGGTTGTCATTTTTTGAAAATGTGACGTTTTTGATTTTGATTTTTGCACTTAATGTTGAAATGGTATTAAAAAAAATTTTAAAATTAAAAAAAAATTAATGACTTTTGCACTTCATGTTGAAATGTTGAAATGGACAGAAAAATTGAAAAATGGCCTATTGCCCCAGTAGCCTCCCCCCTTGAGCGTGTCACTGCCATCGCCAAATTTTGAACAGTTGACATTGATTAGGGTAAGTTTGGCACTGGTTTGAAAATCCTAAAAAAAATATTAAAGAAGCTGCAAAACGATCGAAAATGGTTATAAACTTTTTTAAATTTTCACTTCGGAATTTGCATTTTAAAAAATTTAATTTTTTTTACCTTCATTTGTTACGTTTAAGACTACTTTTAATTTTAGTACACTCCCTCCTCTCACCCACCTCAAAGAAGCCCAAATTAACTTCAACAGCAGAAAATTGAAATTCAGAATTTGGGTTTTCCGAGCAATTTTTCCATCCGTCGAAGTTTCGTTCAAATTGGAATTGACGGGTTCAAATGGTCCCTTTCCTTGTCAGGAACAAAGGAATATGATTTATCTATTTAATGTAATAAAGCCAATGTAAAATAAAATAAAAAGCGAAAACTATTAAAATTACGTATAAAAGATGAAAACCATTTACGTAAAAAAGTATCTCTCTGTTCCACCAAAGAACAAAAACTAAACTTTCATTTTAATCACAGAGGAAAACCGTGTCCTTGTAAGAGAAAAAAACATACCTACCCGCTGAAAAGGTATCCGACTGACACCCACATCAGCAGCTGAACTTTTTTTTTCCTACACTTCTAACAAAAAGAAGCCATCAATGGTTTACCTTTCTTTCGTAAAATTAGTCAAGCGAATTCAATAGTGTGGTATGAGGACAAAAAAGTGGAAAATGTCGACTTTGTACATGTCTTGTAACTACCTACATTAGAAAAGAGGTCATCGCTGTTAGAAATTCTGCCAGTTTTGTTCCATAATTTTACCAGTAAAATCTAATAGTTATATTTGAAAAACTATTTTGTTTCTTTTGAACATTTTTCTGGCTGGAATTTTTCAAAAAAATTTACGATTTAATTTATGATGCATTTTTAGCGTATTTTCTCCAAGAATAAATTAAGAGAAAATTATGAAAAAAATTCACATCTTCGTAATTTGAAAAATTCAACGTAATCGTTTTTATTCATTAGTTTAGATTCACTTTTATGCCTAAAAAGTAAGATGGATCAAAAATACTTTAGATACAGAGTTTTAACATGTATGTCTCTCGACAGGGGAAAGGGGAGTCAATTTTTTTTGAACAATATGAACGAAGTACTGTTTTTTTTTTTTTTTTTTTTTTTTTAAAAATTGAAAAAAATGAAAGAAGTACTTTTTTTTTTTTTTTTTTTTTTTTTTTTCGAAAAGCTGTTATATTCAGAGATTTGTAACATTTGGGAATGTCTTGAATAGATCTCGGGGGCCAATATTTAATGCAGATCAATTCAACTCAAAAGTACCTCACATTTTTAAAAGTTTTTTAAATCGTAGAATATCGTTTTTTTTTTCAGTTATAATCAACCTAATTTATATTCACCAAATTGCGATGGAGTAGAAATGAACTTGAACGAAATTTGGATTTGTTCAGAATTCTATGATAGGGAAGGAGGAGAAGAGGAAGCAAATACAACACACATCGTAATAAAAGATCAATAGAATATAAATGTATTTACAGGGTGCTTCGTATAAAAGGAGAAACCCCCTCATATCTCCCCTCCTAATGAACTCAGGAGGTTGATTTTTAGATATGTTATATAACTATTGGTTGTTTATCAATTGGCTTAAAAAGTTGCAATTTTTGCGTTTTTGAACCCCTCAGCACCTTTCCCCCAAATTGAGGCATAACTGAATTTTGACCCAAGTTCACCCTCACTCGTATATATCTGATCCGCTGCCAAACTGAGCCGATTGACTGAATTGGGGCGATTTTAGTCGGTATCGAGCGGAGTAAATAATTTTAATGTTTGGGGGAAAAAATTTTTTTTTAATGAAAATAAATATCTGACGTGGCTAAAAATCTTCTTAATGGTCGTCTAGGACACCAAAACGGATTTTTGGTCGATAGACTGTAAAAGCCTAGTATGTCGAGTATTGCGAAACTTCCCACTGACAATTCATCGAGACCAAATTAATTTTTTTCATATAAATCGAAGAGACATAACCTTTTAAAAAAACTGAGTAGAATTTTTTTTCATTTTAGGCGTAAAATTTATTCTTGAAGATTTGGGAATATTTTAAAGTACCTAAAATGTTTTCCTTCCATTCAGAGTGTTTTGTTTAAATTGTACCGCCTTCATAAAACAAGAAGAGCAACTTATGTTCCACTCGAGTAAGATAATTTGTCTATCTAATGCATTGCAGGTGCTTCTTGAACATCAATTCTGATCAAAAATAGGTATAAGTAGGTACGCAGGTAGGTGTAGGTGCGCAGGTTCGGATTTTTTTTTTTTTTTAAACACGAAGCATTAAGTTAATTATACCTTTTAAGACCATATTTTAAAAAATCTTAAAATGAAAAATGAAAAAAAAAGAGACGAATTAATAGAACCTACGAGTTAAGTATTCGTCTTATTGAAAAAAAAAAAGTAATTTATCGGACGATTTCTTTTTTACCAGTTGAACTGAAACCGATACAAGCTAATTCGCAGCATCTGTTTCAACGACTTAAAATATTCTTAACTTTCTACAGACCCTATGAGAGATTCGAATATAATCAAGATTCGTACTTTAAATTAATTACACCTATTTTAGTAAATTTTTAATAATGCAGAACCACTTACTGTTTTTATGAGAAAAAAAAAAGAGGGGAAAAATTAAAAGGGTCAAACTCCTAATACCTTTCGTTGAACGAGTATCTTATGAAAATAAAAAACATAAAAAAAAACTTACGGTAAATCTCTCGAATAGATACCGCGACGAGATTTTCCTTTATCTTTTCTCGCCAAAAACTTATGTAAATGTACGTTACAATGGTGCCAATAAAATAAATAAGTCCGGTTACCGTTATAAATCACCGATGATTTTCGCTATAGTTTGCGTACTAAGATCATTAATTCGACCAACACATAAGAATGCAAGTTAAGATAAATGACAGTTCTTTAGATTCTTCATACAATAGATCTACTATACAGCGAATGTAATACCTCCAGTTGGAAAAAGTATAAATTTATTCTTGAATTATTTTCATTTCGACCTTGTGTCAAATTACATGAAAACTTGTGCACATATAGCAAACTTTTTCCACACAAAAATCACATTAACGTCAATGGACATGTGACTGTGAACAAGGTATGCTTCGTAGGTTAGGTTAGGTACCTACTACCTACATTTTACGAGTATCTTGGTGAATTTCTTTCGTTCGAGAAAAACTAATAGCGAGCAAGATAAATAGATTTGATGCGGTAATTCGGAATCTGGGTGAAGGTCTTGATACAGGTTCATAAAGTTTTTTCATCATGTTTTTTTTTTATTTCGAATACGAATTTATTAATAAGGTGATTAGGTAGGTAAAAGTAAGCTGGTAATTTGAATTTAATATTCCATTTCGTTCATTTTACGTCCCAGTAATGATTGCAAACGAACGTTGAGAGGTTGATAAATTTTTAAATCGCTGTAAATATTTTTCA
Organism: Ferrisia virgata; assembly: GCA_900060175.1. Classification (NCBI taxonomy): domain Eukaryota; kingdom Metazoa; phylum Arthropoda; class Insecta; order Hemiptera; family Pseudococcidae; genus Ferrisia; species Ferrisia virgata. Next base: position 19,362 of record FIZR01015694.1, read on the forward strand.
GATTTTTCAAAAAAAACATTAAAAGTATTATTTATACGTAAGTTCGTCCATTTCAATCGCGTAATTTAATTAATTCCAGAATTAAATTTCGTCGTTGAATTAAATTATACTCGCAAACAGCAAGATTAACGTTTAAAATGAAATGCACCAGAGTTGAAAATCGATTGACACGACCTGGATTAAATCTAACAAAGAGAAAGAGAATACGAAAAATAAAGCCGCGCAATAAAATTAGTCGAGCGTATCGAAAAAAATTTCAATTCAACTATCAAAAATCTTTGGGAAATTGCAAAAAAGAAAAATTCGTATTTAACGAATTAAATATGCACCTACCTGCGTAGCACGATGAACATTTTTAAAATTACGTTCACTAAAAGACGTACAGACATTGCACATTGTGAAAAAAAAAAAAAAAAAAAAGATGAAAAGTACACGTACTCGAGAATAAATTGTTTTCCTTATAAATAAATAAGTAGGTATCTACCTACCCAATAAATTGAACTTATGTCAGAAAATTCTTACCTCGCAAGCGACTTGTAAATTAACGGTTTCTCCTGTTTCGGCCACATGTCCTAAAACACCAACTCCCCAAGGTAATTGCACTTCGTTATCAGCATTCGAACCGGCGCCCGATAATAAAAATCTGCTCGCTCCGCTGTGTACGTCGAAAACTTTCGATACTAAAGTTTGTTTGCCTTTTGGTCCGTCGACCAGAAACAATGAAGCGCCGTCTGCATCCAGTAATACGGTTAGATTATCGACGACTTTTTGCGATAAGCATTTTACGTCCAGGTCTGTAGATATATCGCGTACGATGCCCAAGAAAAATTCACGTTCTCCTTGTTGCCTGAGCATTTCACGTTTAGCATTTACACTCTGACGTAATGAGCATTTCGGTAGATGGACTTTGGATTCGATTAGTAACGAGAGCATGTGTACCGAATTCGGAGGAAGTGATGTGTACCTGGACATAAAACGGAATAATAAATTAATCAAAGGCCGAATTCAGTAATATCTACAGTATTTCGATTCTGCAAATTAATAAAAGTGATTTCGTTAAAAGATATTGATCGTGGTAGAGGTTCCCAATGAATTTTTTTATCATTTGTACAACAAGATACAATATACGAGAAGGATACAAACCTCACCTACCTACCACTAAAAAGCATAAAAAAAGTATGCAGTATGTTTGATCTAATCAGTACCACCTCGAATCCGCATGTAGTACCAATGATATTACTCATATGTTGCATGAGTTGCGTAACCAGATGGTTGCAGGGGCTGAGCTAACAGTGCTTAAAGATTAGAAAAGTTTACTGCCAACGCAAAGGGGCCCGGCGCCTACATACGCACCACCCATCCCCCCAGATCAAGACTAGTTTTCACGTGGCAGTGTTGCTAGCATCGAAAAAGTAACACGATGGTAATTTTGTTTCATATTTAAAAAAAAAAAAGCATGCAGTCCACTTCCTAGCCCAATTTGGAGGGAGAATATGCGAGAAACAAACATTATAAATAAAAAAAACGACTAAAAAACCACATATTTAGGGCTGTGCGGGGGGTAAAATGAAGTTGAAAAGTCGAGACCTCCAAAAGGCACATCTAGGATTCCTACTAAATGTACATACCAAATTTAAACTTCCTAGCTCATTTTAGTGGGGAGATAGAGGAGGAACAGCCTTTTTTCAAGGTCAAAAAGGGGAAACCCCTCAAATCTCCCCTCCTACGCGACCAAAGAGGTTTATTTTCAGATATGTTATACAACTTTGGATTCTTTATTGATTGGTTGAAAAAGGAATAACTTTTGTGTTTTTGGCCCCTCGGCACCTCCTCCACCAAAATGGGTCAAAACTGAATTTTGACCCATGGTCATCCCCACTCATAAATATCTAATGCACTGTTAAATTGAACCGATTGACCGAATTGGAGCGATTTTGGTTGGTATTGAGTAGAGTAAATAATTTTAATATTTGGGGGGAAAATGAATATCTGGCATAGCCAAAAATTGTCTTAACAATCTTCTAGGACCTCAAAACCGATTTTGCCCCCCCCCCCACCGTTGTTAGTCGATAGACTGAATAACCTGGTTTTCATCGATAATATCACATAGAAAATCAGGCTAAAAAATAATATTAAGATTGGGTAGAAACAGATGAAATGAGTAACAGTTGTCATAAGAGCAAGTTGCCTAACTCAAAATTTGAAAGGATGGTGCTTAAAAAAAATCAAAAATTTGCATAAATATTTTTGTGGACAAAAATTTTTGTATAGCTCTTCAAAGCGAGCAAAATTGTCTATTCTCCAAATTGTAGGGACTGCATATTGCATAAAATGCGCATTATTATTCCCTGAAAATTCAATGTTATTAACAATGAGAATGAAATAAGGTATATAAATATCGATTTCGAAAGTCTGGAATGAAATTTATCACTTAGGGTTTGTGAAACTTTCATGCGTACAGCAACAGCCTCCTTAATTTTGAAAATAGTCAATTTCTGTAAGAACAATTTTCGATCAGCTTGAAGACTTGTGTCTGAATCTTTGATCATGAAAAATATTTATACAAATTTTAGATTTTTTTTAAAGCACAGCCCCTTCAAATTTTGAATTACAAGACTAGTTCATATGATCATTTTTACTTATTTTATTATTTTCTACCTCTCCACCCAACCTTATATTATTATTTAAAAAATAATAAAGTTACGATAATATTACCTTTTTAAATGTTGGCAACATTACCACATAAAAATGGGCCAGGTCAGGCAATAAAAATTATGATATGGGATATGAAATGAGAAAATGAGGTTAAGGGCAAAAATCACTTTTCTAAGAAATTAGGTTTGAAGTTTGGTTTTTTGGTGAGAATAGTTTTACATTTTTTCATGTAACACTGAACATATATCTCGTACCTAAATAATTATAGACACTGAAACACCAAGATGCCTTACTGGTGGACAGTGCTGGACATAGACATGAGGGGGTTTGGTAAATAATTACTGGTATATTTTTCTCTCTACAGCACAGATATTTGACTAGTTAATACGAAAAATTACAAATAACAACAAACACTGTAAACTATTTGATGTCATGTGGTGTCACATCAGCTGATTACCATATTAATTCATGCAGATTGCAAGAAAAATTTCAAAAAAAGTGATGTATGTGAAATTCATTTTTGAAGCTAAAAAAAGTAATTTTTGTGCCAGATATCAGCGCTTTTAGTGGGGATTGGATTAACTATTTACAAAAATGTTCTGTAGTTCCCTTTCTGGGCTCCTATGACCTGTAGAGGCATTTTTATGCGCCCTGGGCTCGAATCAGGATTGTAAATGATACCTATTGATGAGATATCGATATTGATAAGTTATTGATATATCAATAATATTTTTTTCTATTTTGTCCACAAGGATCGCTATAGGACGTGACTTTTTCTGTAACTTCTTACCACTGTACAGAGCGATCCTGATATTAATTAATACATTGATGTCCAAATAATTATTTATAATCTTGACTCAAATGATGAACTTCGTTTATTTTCAAAATCATTGTATTTTTATAGGTAATAAAAAATTGTAATGCTTGAAATATGATCAAAATGCACTGAAAATTTCTGATTTTCATCAGGACCTTACAAACATTATTCGCAATTCACCAGCTTTCTAATATATGCAGACTGTAAAAAGAAATTTCAAATTAGGTAGGAATATGCATTTACCACGAGGCATAATTAAGAATCTTTTCTCGAGGTCGTCTGGATTATAATTTAAAACAGTTGTTTGTTGTTAAAATTTTTGGTCATTTTCCAAAAAAAAATTCTTTTTTTTCTGTAATTTTTTCAAAAGTACTATCTTATCGGATCGATTGTCCTTCAGTATATTTTTCTTTAATGCTTAATTTAATCATACGATTCTTTTTTTTTTTAAAAAAAAAAAAAAGATCAAGAAAGGTTGAAACGCCCTTAAGATGCATCTAGGACTCGTATTAAATGTACAAGTTTAATTTCAATCCATGCCTCTATTTGGAGAATAGGTAGGGGTGAAACAGCCTTTCTTCAAGACTAAAAAGGGGACAAACCACTACATTTCCTCTTCTAGTTGATCTAGGAAGCTGATTGTTAGATATTTTAGGCAACTTTGGATTCTCTATTGATTAATTCCAAAAAAATTCACGTATTCCCCCCCCCTCAGCACCCTCTCCCCTTAAATCTGGGCATAACTGAATTTTGATCCACGGTCATTCTCACTCAAAAACATCAAATTCGTTGACACACCAGGTGTACTGTCTGAATTTGACTCGTTTTGATGACTATCGAGCTGAGAAAATGATTTTTAGTTTCAGGAGAAAAAAATAAAAGTTAAAGAATAAGTGTCTCACATGGGCAAAAATGGCCTCAATAGCGTTCTAGGACTTCTAAATGGATTTCTTTAATACTCCTCCCTCCATCAACTGTATACTCTGCCTCAGTTAAGAGTGAAAATTTGATAATGAGTTTAATGACTAGGAGGGAAAGGAAATTGTAGCTATTCGTTCAATTGTGACAAAAAAATAATAAATTTGGGTTTTTAATTGAAATTCGATGCAATTCCTTGCTTATAAATGTTCGCACTTTGTTATCAAATTTCCACCCATGACTGAGACTGAGGACAGTTGGCTAATCCGTTCCGTACTAGCCATTGAAATATGTCATAGAAAATCAGATAAAAATTAGTTAGGGAAGCTAGCTGAAGATTATATCGCTTGTGACTCCATCGCCTCTATTTTAATTCATGCAATAATTGAAAAATATCAATGAAAGCATTTCATATCAGTGTAAAATGCCATACTACAACTAGATCGTCAATTCTGTATCCAACAGCGTGGATGTTTCAATGGAAAGGAAAAGAATTATTACAAGCTCAATGAAATAGATCTTTTTCCTGTTGAATTTTTGAATTTCTTCTTATAATATAAATACTCAAAATAAAAAATGCATTATGAATACTCATGCAGGTGTTTACATGTTTGAAAAAATGCTCAACACTGCTTCTACAGTCACGCTTGTTTTACTAATACCTTTTTTTTTTTTTTTTTTTTTTTTTTTTAGAACAAAGCTGAGCTTGTAAAAAAGAAGATTGAGATTGGAACGTGAAAATTCGTCAAGGTCATTATAAAGCTGTGCATCGAAACATTTTAAAACATTTTTTTTTTTTTTTTTTATCGCAAAAGAATATTATTTTTAGAAAAGGTCTAGAATGAAATTTATATTTTTATATTTTTAATAAAATTACTTTAAGGTGTATTTTGTATTGTAAGTGGATAGATATAGATATACGTGAAGAAGAAAGGTAGATAGCTATTTTCGTACAGCATTGAAATATCTTCGATGGAAGTACCAACGAAATATTTTCATAAGCTGGTAAAAGATGGAAAAAACTACAATATATTTCAGGTATTGTCAAATTTTCTCTCGAAAACTTCTACTTCCATTTAACAGATAATAATCGTGATGCAAATAATAAAAAAAGAAAAAACTCTCACGCTGAGATAGCAGCAAATACGATGAGAAATGATTTAACTGAACGAAAAATATGCCTAAGCATAAATCGTAGGTAAACTTGTAATATAGATACCTGCGAGTGAGTACCTACCTTGAAGTAGGAGTAGGTAATTTCAATTTAAAACTAATCTGAATTGTTGATATCATACGAACTGCGAGCACGATGAGCATCGTAGTGTGAAAATTAAAAAATTTTATCGCGTTATACGATACGATATAATAAAACGATTGCGTGATTTTGCAAATTACGATACTCGATGCTGTCAGCACGTGCGTATTAATAAAAATATGAAAAGAGGAAAAAAAAATGAAAGCTTACTTTCTCATATCTTTTAAAGACGACCTTCGACTGGTGGAGATGGTTTCTTTGTTGTTTATACCGTTTCCGGAATCATTAGCTTTGACGAAACTTTTGCTTTTGGTTCTGGCAAAGTCATGCCTGAGGCATTTTTTCGAATTGGTTCGTTTGTGGTAGTTTCCATTGCCGTTGATGAGTATATTGGGTATTTGCTGATTCGAGTGGTGAATATCGTCGGCATTATTGTTGAAAAAATTCGACGACGTGGCGTCGTTAGAATTACGTCGAGAGTCTGTTATGTAATCGTTGATGGTGGTGAATCCGTGAGCCGAAAGCCATTTATTAATCAGCATCAATTCGGCTTTGCGCAGAAAATAATCTTGACATAAATCCGTATGTTTGTCCAGCCATTGCTCCACTTCGGTAAACGTCAGCTGGGTCATGATACTCTCTCTCTCTCTCAGTCGAAGAAATTCATTCGATTTTCGAACCAATATTACGAAATATAATTGAAATCATGTTCTGCAAAAAGAGAAAAATAAAACGAAAAGCACGTTATTTACAAGGGGCCAAAGAACTCGACTATTTAATTCTATAGATAAAAAGTGTTCGGCGAAATTAAAAAATATAATTTCAACGTCGTCGGCGGCCAATCACCTTTGCATCTTCGCGTGAAGATGATTGAAAATTGGCCTTTTCATCTATCGAATCGGCGAAAATATTACCGTTTCAAGAAGCATTCGAAAGATTTCGTAGCGTTTTCATATTTGCACCTGAGAAAATGAAAAAATTCCGCACCATGATAAACGACGACCTTTTTCGGGATAGTTTACCGTATTAATAAAATTTTATTAGTTTTACTCGTTCATCTGTACCTACGAGTATAATTTTGCACTTTGAAATCATGTCGTCGTAGCTGTACCTACTGTAATATGCCTCTTGTACGAAAGGTTGTTTTTGCGCTTTTTGAACTTATTTCGTCACAATATACAGCACGTCTCTACTTTCCTTATCCCTCCGTCTACGTCCTGTACTGCGTTTTGTCTAAATACCCGCCGAGCAAGTATATCAAGCTATCCAACGCTAAAGAGCTTAACGCGAACAGGCAGGTGGGATATTTTAAATTTTCAACTTTTAATTACAAAATCGCGTAGTTGATTTTAATTAATTTTTTTCCTTCCACTTGGAAATCTCGAGCAACTGGATATACTCAAAACTCTGAAAACTTATCTTAGAAATCGGATTAACTTCACAGATTTCAAGTACATTAAATTTAATTTCATTGTTAGACGAATTGATAATGGAGAATTTCCATTTTCTAGCATACTTATATCCAGCACCAACCCCTGCCTGCGTAAGGATTATATTTACTTCAAGGGCTAAAACTAAGTCGTCAATTTACCACAGCCCTTTATGAGTACTCGTATAAGTGTATCTACCTATAAACCTACTACCTAATTTAAGGAATTTAACTCATTCAAATGCGCATACAACTTTAAAACTACTATTTCCTGGTATATCAAAGGGAAATTATACTCGGGTGAGAAATTTATACTTATTTCAAAAACGAGCTCTTTATTTCCAAAACATAAAGATCGAGTAATTTGAAAATATTTCCAATACTTGAAAAGGCCTGTGTAGGAACCCGCACCAAACACATCATGCTGAAAAGTTTCAATGCCTGTAGAAAGAGAATGTGGTTTCTATTTCGAGATCAGAAACCTTGTTTTCAAAACATTTTTCAGACTCTCTTCCTTCTCGCTGTAATCTTATCATACTTCAACGAGAGTTAAATATTAAACTAATTCAAATTCAAATTACTATATGAAATACGAATAAGTGGATTTCGATGTTCAACTGTAAGAATTCCATGGGCCTGATTTTTTTGCTTGTATGGCTGATTTTTTTTACAAATATTTTCACTCTATAACGTCTACCTCATTTTGTAAAATATGCCCACCCGCTATCTCGAAATGTACTCCAATCGTGGAAAACACCAAAGTTAAAATCCATTTCATGAAAGATATATCAAAGCGATAGAGCATATCAAACAGTAATCTTCTCTTTGGTTGTCAATTATTTTCTAACTTTTATTAAAAAGAAAAAACACCAACGAGGGAACTTCACAAAGTGCCAAACGATCCGACTGTTAGTGCGATTGTAGAATTAAACAAACATCCGGTTTTCCGAATCCGATTTTCGATTCGAATAATAACCATTTATCTGGTTTGTCTTTTCAGTTTGCTAAAGAATCGGAAACAGGACTGGTGGAATGGAACAGAACAGAACAGAACAAAATGAACGATTCAAAACACTAACATTTTTGTTTGCAATGAACAATAACCAGAACAGAACAAATTCATGTTTTGCATAAATAAAACGGAACAGAACCGAACAGAACGACATGAAATTGAACAGAACAGAACGGAACAGAACAAAAAAATTATATAAACGGAATGGAACGGAATAGAACGGAACACTAATAATTTTTTTTCATATCTCTCATGGCATGACATTGCCAACAAATGAGCGTCTAAAACAA
>FIZR01015698.1:0-51555 GCA_900060175.1 Ferrisia virgata
TTTCTAAAACTTCCTCCTTCTCTGTGCCCCGAATGTAATGTCCCTATTACCATCCCCCATATACTCATCGACTGTCCATCATATCAAAGTGCTCGAAACACTTTTTTCGACAACAACGACTTAAAAAAACTTCTCGCAGACAGCAGCGAAAAAGTAATTAACCTGCTCAAATTTCTCAACACCATCAAACTGTCAACGCGCATTTAACTCTAAATTTAAGCTCAAGTCCATTTTAATGTAACATCTCCACGTAAGTGCCTCCAGGCTTGTACCTGTACATGGCACTAATAAATAAAATAAATAAAAAATAAATAAAAAATATTCGCCTGTCACGAAAATTATTCCACTCGACTGGTAGCAAATAAGTTAATAAAATTGCATACTCGGTTTGCCGTAAAAACGCATTTGTATTCAACGTAACAATTCATTCCATATTAAAATGACCCAAAACTGATTTTTCTAAAAAAAAAATTCTACAAATTCCTCTCTGTTGCCTAGTGAAAGGAACGCCATCATTTCAACCCCAATCGGTAAAAAGGGATGAAGTAATTTTTCAAAAATTTCGATCGTTTATCGAATAGCTCAATTTTTTGAATTGGTTAGACTTGGAATGAATCCATTTGCTTGGTCTTCTTAAAGGGAAGTGAAAGGAGATTCAAAATTGATGAATGAAATTTTTAAAGCTCAAATTTGAAATTTTTGCTAAAATCCAACTTTTTCTGGGCAGCAGAAAGGTTGAAAGCTTCCATTATAAAATCAGAAAAAATTATAACGGAGTAACCTTTTTTACGATAGTTTCAACCAATCAATTTTCAAAATGGATTTCATCCCCTGGTGGACAAACGAGTCCTTAATTTTGATCGAAACTCAAAAAAATTGAAAAAGTGAAGTGACATGTCGAATACTACCAATTCGAAGATGCTGAGTTCGAATATCGGCTCATTTTTTTGACTCGACCCCTCTAAACCCCTTCAATAACCCCCTCCATGTGATAAAAATTTTTTAAAAAATGGAAAAACTTTGATTTTTACCAAACTGAGGTCGCTGAGTTTGAATTTTCACTGATTTTTTTAATACGTTCCTTGAATATCCCCTTACCCACGCTTGAAATGGAAAAATCCAGAGAAAGAATCAAAACAACGTATGGCATATCGATTCCTGCTAACTCGACACCGCTGTGATCGAATATCGAAGGAAAATTTGAAGAATGTGAGTATACGTTCGTCGAATTGAGTAACTCCCCCTTTCCCCCCTGTACCCTTAAAAAAAAGTAATTTTCTAGGTGGCTGTTGTCATTTTCCGAATTTCTTGCACTCGTCTCTTCCCTTCCAGTTTAGCTGAAAGGTTGAAATTGGTATGTAAATTTAATAGGGACTCAAGATTTGCTTTGTACAGGTTTCTACTATTTATTCCAAAATCATTTTCAACCACTACATCTGATTAAGAAAAATTGCTATCGTAGAGCATTGCTTTTCTCTATTCTGTAAATGTAATATTTACAGCACTGATACATTTTTCAAAAATCAGGCTCAAAAAGGAATTCATTAAGATGTTTTTTTTTTTCATCTTTTACCTTTTTAAACATGATTTTGTATCGCTCATGGAGCAGAAAAAATAAGGAACCATTTCTTTTGCGGCCTTACACGATCCAATATGACTCATTAGTGCCAAAATGGTAAATAAAGTGATTTCTGTGTAAATTTTAGATTAGTAATAGGGTGGATGGGCGTGTCAAGGGTTAATTCAGGAACCGCAAATTTTCGCTACGTTCATTTGGCGCGATGTATCTACTTTATTCCCCCTTTCAGGAACTAAAACAGAAATGCCCTAATGTTTACATTTTTCTTATTGAACCTATTTAATGTTTTTCATTTTTTCTCCTTACAACGATAAAATATTGAAAAATCTCGTCTTAAAGATACCAATAAATGAAGAACATTTCCTTTATACGATGAATTATAGGTCAAAGCATTGTTCAAGCAGTATGACGTTCGGTTGATGATGCGAAAAAAAAGAAACCAGAACACAGCACAACACAACATAACACGAAGAGATGAAATACTCATTAAAAAAAGTATAAATAATCTATACAATAATGGAAAAGCTGACGCGCGCGAGCGGAGAGCAGCCGGAAAGAGGAGAAAACATAGTGGTTCATTTAATTTTGTTAAAATGTCATAAAACATGTAGACTTTCGTCGAGTTAACGAGATCGAAGAAATGAGTATGATTTAAAAGCATACGATACGTACAAAAAATATATACTTAGGTGGTCGGCCTAAAGAGGAAACTCTTTAAACAAGATGCACGATAAAAGGATTAAATTGAAAATACTTTGTTAAATGGAAACAATGATAAACGTGCCGTATTTGACGTTGTGGAAAAAAATTGCGCCGAGTTGGCGGTTCATTTTGACGAAGCAATATTCTCTGGTAAACAATACGTTTCGAATGGATTAATGGGGAGTGTGTGAAAGCGAGTCATTGGCCTAAAATTCTTACCTATTGGAGATTTAATATAACCATAATTGTTCTACGAGAACTATACAAAGGAGCATATGTATTCTCGAATCTCGAATACATAGGAGATAGCATACGCTAAAGTCTCATCGTAATGTGATACTACTTCAAAAATTCCGTTCATCGTACATCGTATTACGTCTTACGTAGGCAGATAGGTACCTACATTACTCTCAATGAACCTATACAGTCTTTAAATGGTAGGTGCATGGCTCCGGCTCTTGCTGGCCAGCTATTGGTACGTAACATTGACCAAAATTTTTTATTAAATCTTATATAAAATAAAGGCCACAAGGGGTAAACATTACTACGCTTATTATGTTTACTTTCTTGAGATTTTTCCATTGAATGAGAAAAAATTAATTTATCGGTTTCGCTTTTACACGTGTTCCAGCGGTAGTCACTTTTGTTGTTTAACTTGAATATTTGCTCGGAATCAGAAAGGACTCGAACGTCAGCGGAATTGGATTTTTTCGTGTCGTTCCATGCGTACGGTTTTTCCTCTTATTTCACGCATTCTTCGCCAAGTGTGAAAATACCTCGCGTGGGCAACGCGAAACTGAGATATTAGCGATGTGTGCTTCGTCTCTGTGATGTTGATTTATTATACCGAAAAGGATCCAGGCCTAACGTTTTGTAGAATGCAGTAATTTTTTTTTTTTTTTTTCGAAAAATTTCAAAATTATGTTCAACTTACGCAAAGTTGATTTCATTTTTAAAACACTTACCTAATTTTTTACCAAAAACTGACGTACGATCTGTGGAAAAACATTTTGGCTACTTCGGGACTTAAATAAAAATCATATCATGCTGGACGTTTACAAAGAGGATGGAGAGAGATGGGAATCAATGATGGTTTTGTTTTTGAATTGTCGAAACTACCGAAAAAGTAACTCTGATCATTCGATTTTGCTCAAAACTTCTTTGCGAGTTCCTTTCGGATTCATTTTTTCAGTTTTTTTGAATTTTGACCTCATTGTGAGAGCGTTTACAGTAGACGGATCGAAAAAATAAACCAAAAATCAAACTCAGCGTCCTCGAATTAGTAGAAATCTATAAGTCATTTTACTTTTTCCATTTTTTTGAATTTTTCATTTCGACCTTAACTCTTTATGAGGATGGGAGATAGCCTTTACAATTTTCGAATAATCGTGATCTTTTGTTAAGCAGCAGAATTTTGAAAACTTCGTATTTCAAGATTTTGTTGGTAGTTCAATAAAGATTCAAAATTAATATTCAAAATTTTGAAAGCTAAAATTTGAACGTTTGAAGTTAAAGTTTAACTTTTCGTGGTGAGTATAAAGGTTAAAGGCTATTCGTACTATTTAAAAATCTAAAAAAAAATTAATGTTAGTTTCAATTAATTAATTTTCAAAATGAGGTCTCAACACCCCTGACGGGCACAAGGTTTCTCAATTTTGGTCAAAATTTAAAAAAAAAAGTAAAAATAAAGTGACATATGTATTTCTACCAATTCGAGGACGCTGAGTTTCATTATTGATTTATTTTTTTCATCCAACTCCTCTAAACAGCCCCCCCCCCATCTCCTCTATATAGTAAGAATTTTAAAAAATTGAAAAAATGAATCGATATATCGATTGGTACTAATTTGAGGTCACTGAGCATGAATGTTCACTTTTTTTTTAGATCCATTCCCCAAATGCTACCCTATAGCTACTTAAAAGAAGGGAAAAATACTAAAAAATAATTAAAATGCAATTTACTTTTTTGATCCTACTCCCTCATACTTCAAACTGACCATCAAATTACCGAAAATTTGAAAAATCCTCCTTCCCCCTCCCTAAATGTTTAAGTACGAAATGATGGAGATTTTTTTACAAGACCACCGAGAAAAACTCGCAAAAAAAATTGAGCGAAATTGAAAGACCAGAGTTATTTTTTTGGGGGTCCTTTTGATATGGAATGAGCGTGGGGCTCCTATTGAAATCGTAAAAAAGATCGAACGATATCAACAAGATCTTACCACAAAAGTCGAAACATTTCACTAGGTGGACCTTCTATGAATTGAAAAATATCCTTAAAGCTCATTTTTGATCCTTTCTCGCGATATAGTTAAGACAATTTGAAAAGGAAATACATATGGGTCGAACAAAAACAAACTCCAAAAATAAAAATAAAATAAAAAAATGATTAAAAGATTACTTTTTTGAGGCTATGTGGAGGTGCAATTGGACTGAAAATTCAAAACCCCCAAAAAGCACATTAACAGCCCTACCAAACATACGTGCTAAATTTCAACCTTGTACTTTAATTTAGAAGGGAGATATGTCCCCCTTTTTTGATTGACATTGGAGGGTAATTTTTGATTCGTTGCGCAACTTCTTTTTGTATGTGTGCTCGCCATACCAGCGCGCCTGGTATGGATCACTGCATCTTTTCTCAACTCCAAACTTACTACATATTGCATGTTAATTCTGATAATACGCGTAAAAATGAAAGACTTCTTCTACTAACTAAATAACGAGTTTACAAAATTAAATCATAAAACTTTCCTCTCGCGTCAAAATTTGGTTATCAGGGTTGTCAAATCCTGATGATTTTCAGACTGAATAAAGGTGGGTAACCCATTTGATAGACTGTGCCTGCACTGTTCCTGGCTCGTATACCTATGGGGACTATGTCCCTTTTAACAGGTCCGATCTCACTACTAGCTAGCACCTTGGCTACGTTTGGATACTCGGAAGGATCAGCCTCGCTTGTTGTGGAGGACCGTTACCCCTTCTCAGCCAGTGCTGCCCTGGCAGAGTTCGCGAATGGTCGACCCCCATACAGCATCAGTTCTGGAAAGGGGAATGGTCACTGCTCAGGTCACAATTCAGCTTTCAGAGTGTTCCTGGTTTGCATCTTGGTTTTGTCAGGACAGTCAAATATAATATGCGGGCTGTCCACGACTACACCAGTACCATCATTCCCGCACTTGAGGCAGTTCAGAGTGGGTCTCTTCTTGGGCTTCTCTTACAAGTGTTTCTCCGTATTCCCATGAGCGGTCAATAGCTGGGTACTATGCATTGAGAGAACCAATCCTTGGCTTAGTCTTTCTCATAGGTTCGGAATGAACCGCCTTGTCTTCACAGCTTGTGAAACTTCCCATGACTTCTGCCATCACTCTATTGCCCTTTTGTAGCCTTGCTCTCTCAGTTCGCGCCGCTGTGCCACAGTCCTTCCTCGAGACATCAGTGTGTACTCCCTTTACTAAGAGATTTCCAAATCAATTGGTATGCACCCACTGATTGTTTGGAGTGCTTCCACCCAACATTGAGAGTAAGCACCTGTCATACTCAGCAAGGCCTGCTGCTGACTTCTCTCCAATCTGATGAGGTCTGCGGATTTGAGCTTCTCCAGCCAGATTTCCAGCTAATGAATGGCAACCATCTGCCATAGCTGTCTTCAGCCGCCATTCCTGTATTATAGGTCGCCTAAGCTTCCTCATCAGAGCATCTAGTTTACTAGTAAACAACTCCGTATGTTCCAAGGCTTGCCTGTTTGGCTTGGTAATCTGCAGGACATGGCCGAGATACTTCATGAAGTTCATAAACTTAACCTTGGTTCCACTCAACGTGATTTTGAGCAGACCTGTGTTCATGGTGCCTCTCAAGAACATGAGCTGACAATTCGTCAGTGAGAAAATCATCTTCGACGAATGCGCCCATGCGTGGAGTTTTGTCGTAACAGTGTTGCTTTTCTCGATGATCTCTCTTCAGTTCCGGGCACCGATCATTACTGTAGTGTCATCTGCAAAAGTTATCTCCTCGCATCCTTCTGGAACTCCGAGCATCAACAAGTCACCGAACAATATGAGCCACAGGAATGGATCAAGAATGGAACTTTGAGGGCACCTCATTTTACACTCCCGTTCGAAGACTTGAGTCTCACCCTCCATCATCGCTTGTTAGTGCTCTAGGTATGAACAGACTAGCCGTAACGTACTCCCTGAGCAACCTAGTCTCCTTAGGTTACTAAGAATCATCGACCACCAGGCTCTATCAAAAGCTCCGTTCATATCCTGAAACAGGCCTACTTGGTACGCGCACGTATCATTTTCCATGAAGCTGTGGACGAACTGATCAGTTTTTTCGGTGGACTTACCCTTGGTGAACCCATACTACCTGGTTGACAGCTGTGGACCCACTTCGGAGCGCAACCTTTGTACCAAGCATCCCAAGTTGTCAAGAAGACAAATGGGCCACATGTTAGTCGTATCTGTGGCTTTTTGATTCTATGCACCTACTCTCACCAATTTGAGCATTACCGAATTTTGACTCAAGGTCATACTCACCCATATACATGAAATTTGTGGCCAATCGAAACCCACTGTCCAAATTTGACCGATTTTGTTCGGTGTCATTTTGAATTCATGATTTTTAGTTTCGGAGGGATAATAATAAATGAAAAAGAATAGATACCAGACATGGTCAAAAATAATCTCAACGGTCTTCTAGCATTCCGAACAGGATTTTGTTGACCCCCCCCCCCTTCTCCCCCTCTTCCAGTAGTACCTAATGGCAAGGTTTACATTTACAACATTTTCTCGTCTTTTTCTTTTGAGCAGCAGTTGTTGCAATAGGTACTAGACTGAACCCCTCCTCCCCACTTCCAAATTCATACTCCATCTTTGCCTTACATGCTTTAGATATGCAAAACACAGACAACCACGTAAAGTACCAGTCTATCACTAATACGCTTGCGTCAGAACATAAGAAGAAATAAGTAGAACACGAGTGGTGGGCGTCATTTCATATTCCGGCAAGGTAAATGCAAGAAAGTAAGGGAAAAAATGCGTTCCTACCCAGGTTTTAATTGTAGCATGGCCAACGGTGGTGCGATAAACGTAGGTATCAAGTCAAAAGCTCAGGGTGTCTGATATCGCTGCTACACCATAAAAAGCCATACGAAACGGAAAAAAAAAGAAAAAACTCTTTGTGTAAAATTAAAGCTTCGGAAAATTTTGCACGAAGCGACGTTATGAATCATGGCTCCCGAGACGAGTATCTTTAATAATTAAACCTAGTAACGCTAGTTCGGTGGTGGCGGTTTTGCCGCCGCAGTTTTGTTAAAGCATTAATTGTTGGTCGCTTATTTCTGTATACAAACGTACCTTCTCCGTGTTAATTAAAAACGTTACCCAGCGGATTTAAAAATTTCCCGAGACTTGGCACGTTGAACGGATGAGATGAGCGGGTATCGGGCAGATGCATCGTATCCTACGTAAATTAAAAGTCGGTTATACGACGAAAAATATGTATTTTTGATTTTATTTTGTGCGTTTTTTTTTCTTTGTGTGTGTTTACTCGCTGCGTATGTAGGTGCTTTTTTAATTCATTTTTTAATCTATTTTTTTTTTACGACTGTCTTCGTATAACGTCGCTTGTATTTATTTATGTACCTACGAATTTTGTGACGGCAAAGAAGGAGAAAAAAACGCGTTTTACAGCCTGCGCTGAAAAACAAAACATCAACGCGGTAATCCGGTTTTGTGTTGTTTTGTTTCAGCGATAAGCTAACCAATAAGATAATGGTAAGTCTGACACGATATTGGATATTTTCGACTGTATGTTGTTCATTGTGTGCATCCTCTTTACAATTGTACACCGGTAAGTAAATATTTACTCGTACGCAAAATTATACAACATTTATCTGTATTTCGTTTTTAATATGTAGTTGTGCTATTTACTTGCACATTTATACCTAAGTAGTACACGTATGCTCTTATGGAAAAAATTCGCATAAAAACGAAATCTGGCTCCAGTTGTTATTACCCATAGAGAAGTTGCGCTGAGTGAAAGCTGTACGAAGCCAAGTGGCCATGAAAGTCGTGCAAAAATAACGAATTTTTTCTAAATTTTTCCATTCATATTTTTATAAAAAAATAAGTTGAGCTAACCCGGAAGACCAGAGGGAAATCACGAATCAGACGGCCGTTAATATACGCGACTCGAGACCAATGTAATGTAAACATTTTGAGTTATTTTTTTCATCACTTTATAATCCCCAAAGTGAAGTATTGACGATTTTTGGAAAGCTTCTTAGCTTTAAAATATTATCAATCGATTTTTCTCATATTTTTACGCAATGAAAGTGAAATATTGAAGGTTTTCAAATTTTTTTCTTTATTTTTTAAAATATTTTGAGCTCTTGAATGACATTTTTGAAGGAATTTTTTTATCATTATTATTTATCTTATGAATGAAAAACCAACCTTTTTTTGATGATTTTTTCTTATATGTATATTTTTTTTAATTTTGACGTATAAAATGATATTTTTGAACGAGTTTTTTCTTAATTTTAAATTTTATGAAATATCAAATTATTTTTCTTTACTGATTTTGAGATATTTAATCGATTTGTTTCACCGTTTTACATATAAAATTTAAATACTTAGTCATCTTTGAACTTTTTTTTGTTGTCATTTTTGAGTTGAAACTACATTTTGAGGGAGTTTTCTCCATATTTTAACAAAATAACAATAAGAAATGTCAAAAATCTGTGTCCTTAAAAAGTTTTTTCAGTTTTTCACATCGTTTGAGCTGGATTAAAATTCCTTACTGTTTTTAAATTGTTTTTTACAGGTCTTGAGCCATAAAATGGTATTATTAATAGATTTTTTTCAGTATTTCACGTCTTTTGAGTTGTAAAATTACGTTTTTGAAAGATTAATATTCATTATTTTACCCCTGAAAGCAAAAAGTCAACATTTTTTTAGTATTTTTCTTTGTTTTTTGACATTTTTTGAATTTTTTCATGTTATCGTATTTTCAGCGTTAAAAAAAAATAAAAAATTTTATTTCGGTAATTCTCAATTTTTGATACGTAAAATGAGGTTTCAATATTTTTTCCGAAAAAAATTGCACCTTTTATGAAGATTTTTTTAGCCTGATTTTATATGTCATATTTTAAATGAAAACCAGGCTAATACAGTGTATCGGCCAACGGAGGAGGGGGTAATATTAACAAAATTCGTTTTGGGGTTCCAGAAGACCATTGAGTCAATTTTCAGCCATTTCAGATGTTTATTTTCATTTTTATTCCCCCCTCCTTCAACATTAGAATTATTTACTCCGCTCGATAGCAGCCAAAATCGCTCCAATTCAGTCAATCGGCTCAGTTTGGTGACGGATTAGATAAGTTTTGTCCCATTTTGAGGGAGGTGACGATGAGGGGTCAAAAACGCAAAATAGTCCCTTTTTGAGCCAATTGAGAGGGAGCCAAAAATTGTATAACATATCCAGAAATCAACCTCCCAAATTGATTAGGAGGAGAAATGTAGAGGTTTTTCCGCTCTTTGACCCTGAAAAAGGACTGTTCCTCTTCTATCGCCCCACCAAACTGAGCCAGGAAGTTGAAATTTGGTATGTACATTCAGTTCCAACTTTTTAGCTCCATTGCACCCCCTCACAGCTTCAAAAAAGTGGTTTTTTAATTGGGCTCTCTTATTTTTTGAGTTTTTTGAGTTTTTTGAGTTTGTTCCTCACATTACTGCCCTCCAAATTAAGCTAGGAACCTGAAATTTAGTATGTACATGTAGTACGGATCCTAGATATGCCTTTTGGGGGTTTTGCTATTCATCCTCATTTCACCCTTATACAGCCTCAGAAAAAATGTTTTTTTGGTGGTTTTTTCTTATTCTTTGAGTTTGGCCTACGTATAATTCCCCTCCGAATTGGGCTAGAAAGTTGAAATTAGGTATTTCCTGTCCGTAGAGACCCTTCATATGCCTTTTGGGGATTTCGGCCTTTTACACCATTGAACCCTATCTACCTGTAAGGCTGATTGGGAGCGATGCTTTTTTTTTCACGTTTTTCGTGTTACAAAATAAGAATTTGAACGATTCTTACATCCTTTTTTTAATATACGCATTTCATTCAGTTTTTGAAGTTTAAAACGGCAATTCAATTCAGTTTTTAATTAAAAGTGAAAAATTTACATTTATAATGATTTTTTTCATCGTTCGCGTTTCTTGAAAATTTTCTCCATGTTCTCACACTTTTTGATGAATACATTAACGTTTTGAGCAATCATATTATTAAAGAGAAAATATCTTATAGCCCCTGCCAAGTCTACATACCGAATTTAAACTTCTTAGCTCAATTTGAAGAGGAGATAGGGGAGGAACAGCCCCTTTCTGAGGCCAAAAAGGGGGAAAACCCCTGTATCGCTCCTCCTAATTGACTTGGTAGGCTGATTTTTTGGTATGTTATGCAACTTTGGATTCTCTATCGATCGACTTGAAAAGAAACAATTTTTTCAGTTTTGGCCATTCCACACCTCCCCCTCCCAAATTTGGGCATAACTGAATTTTGATCCAAGGTCGTCTCCACTCGTATATATTTAATTCGCCGCCAAGCTGAGCCTGCTGACCCAATTAGAGCGATTTTTGTCCATATCGAGTAGAGTAAATGATTTTAGTCCTTGGAAAGAAAAAGAAAATAATAATAAATATCTGACATGGCCAAAATGGTCGTAATGATCTTCTAAGACCCCAAAACGGATCTTGTTGATATCATCCCTCCCTAATCCAGCGTAGGTCGATATACCATAGCTTGGTTTTCATTGGCAATATGACACAGAAAATCACCCGTGTAAGAACTTTTTAGCTGGTAAAGGTAGTTCACCATTTTAGAAGTAAAAAATGCTGTTTTTTGGCTTAAATTATCAGAGAATAAAATCTGATGTGTAGGTGAGGATGGATACCGTAACGTATCTTTGTAGTTGTTCAACTTTTCAAGCATCTTCTCTCTGTTCGCCTTCCCCACAATCCTGTTCAGTTGTTAAAAAAAAAAAAGGTTTTTTTTTGTCGCTATTCAATGATCTTCCACTTTCTTAGACATCCTTCTCGAAACCTATGAGGTTGAAAATTTTCGACTTGTCCCTGTAAGCAGCTTCAAAAAATATTACATAATTACATTCGATGGAGAAAAATGACGATAAAACAGCTTCATATGTTAGTTCGAGCGAGATTCCGTTTGTTTGGCGCTGAACTAAATACAAAGCACCCATCTATGTTAAAGAGCATACATATAATTGTATAATCATCGTATCATGTACATAGGTATAAACTTACATAGCTTTATTGTAATACGTGGCGATTATGTTGACGTAAGACTTTTAAAGCTATTTAGAAGTGCGACTCGACGTCGATAGTACAAACAATGAACGTCGGTTTTCTAAAAATACGCTAACCCGCCAGACCTAATATATATCGTTAGAGTTATAGAGATACTAAAATGCGTAGAAAAATAACCGAACTTAGCCGCTTGGTTTTGCCTTGCTTACATATACTTACCTGCGCGACGAAAATTTACCATTTTCAGACTACGGACAAGACTACGACACGGGCGAAGAGAGCAAAGCAGACGATCAAGCCGTCGCCTTACCCTATTACAAAAATATGTTATCGCAAATTTTAAAAAGTTCTTATTACGTTCCGGTAGACGATACGTATCTGTCGTCGTCTTCGTTGTCGGCTACATCACCTAGCCAACGTGTCGAGAATAACATTCAACTCGAAGATACGCCTTCCAAACGATCCAGATATTATAGAAAATACCCGGGCAAAAGACAGAACAGAAGATACAGCGACGTTTACGAATGTAATCCAAATTCAAAGGAAACCGTGCGATTATTATTCGCCATTCATCAGGCCAGACAGGGAGATATCGATAATATTGTGTTTTGTAATCGATTACGTAATCCTAAAACACTGATTCCAAATCCTCGTTATATTGGAAAACGAGCCGAGTAAACTCAAACGTTCAATTTCTTTTCCTTCCTCTCTGTACCTATAATTCCACCGCCATCGCTTTCCTCTCCTTCTTCCCTTTCCTATATATATACATAGATATATGTACATACATATATATATCTATATATCTATATATTATATATTATATATTTTTCTTTCAATTTTACAATCATATAGATTATCATATCATTTCTGTGTACTTGTACTTGTACTTAACTACTTTTTACATATGGATTGGTCAATTATTACTTACGTGTAATAAAAATATTTCCCTGTCGATCGAATCGATTTAAAAAAAAAAAAACAAAAACAAAAGTATTTTCTTCCATATATATATATATATATAAGTATAAGTAATCGTATGAGTTTAACGAAGCCGATGTACATATGTATGTAAATTCACGCGTCCTTTTTACGTACATTTAATCTGTTTACATCTATTTGACGTCCAATTTGGAACCAAATCAATGAAGAGCAAAAGTACGAAAGCAGCGAATAATTAAGATTTTTTTTTCTTATTACAAAACGCCCCATATTCGTGGTATTCTATATTGGAAGAATTAGTCATCAAATCTTTATAAGTAAGTTATAGCAAATAGACTGTCTCATTTACATGATTTAATATTGGAGTCACCTGAATTAACAGTTCTGCACAGGTTGAGTTTAGAATGAATAGTATAACTCTCCTGTACTGAATCCAGATGCCAAATTCCAATCTTATCATTCACTTTAGAGGGAAGATAGGCGCGGAAGAAATTCGAAAAACTGCAAAAATCACCTATACGAATACTTTTTTGCAGCTGTGAGAGGTTACAATGAGTCTGATGAGTCAAAACTCCATAAAAGACTCATCTAATCTAAGATCCCTCCTAAATTTAAATGTGAGATATTCGTGTAACTTTTTTTTTTCATGCCAAAAAAGAGATAAACCCTCATATCTCTTTTTCTAATTGACGTAGGAAGCTCATTTTTATATATATTATTTAACTCTCAATTCTCCAACGATTGGCGCAAATGCGAATAATTTTTGCGAGTTTTTCCCTTCAGCGCTTCCTTCTGAAAATTTGGGCATAATTGAGTATTGATCCGAGGTCATCTCCTCTGGTATTGTAGTATTTAATTCGCTGCCAATCCGAGATTATTTGCCTAATTTGAGTGATTTTTATTTATACTGATCCAACTAGGTACATGATTTCGGTCTACTGGAGGAAAAAAATGAGAATAAACGTATGCCATGGGAATTCCAAACCGGTTTTAATCATGGTTTCTGACAGATGATCGAGTAGAAAAAATAATGAATTCGTAGGTATTTGAAAAAATCGTAGTAAAAGCAGTAAAGAATTAGTAAAATGTAGTGAAAAATTAAAAAAAATCTGTTGTTTAAAGCTTCAATTTATTCGTTAATTTTTGATCTACTGGCTCATTCGGGTATTTCGATTTTACTCAAATTTTTTTGCGAATTTCGCTCGGTCGTCTGGGGAAAAAAATCACCATTATTTCAGCTTCAACTTTTCATGGGTCTCAAGGAGGGGAGGGGGGGATTTATAATTTTCAAATAATTTACGATTTTTTTTGTCAAACAGCTCAACTTTGAATGCTCATATTTCAAGATTGGTTAAACTTGGGATAAATCTGTTTTGCGCGGTTTTATTGTTAATTTAATGGGGATCTAAAATTGATGTTTGAAATTTCT
This sequence comes from Ferrisia virgata, assembly GCA_900060175.1. Classification (NCBI taxonomy): domain Eukaryota; kingdom Metazoa; phylum Arthropoda; class Insecta; order Hemiptera; family Pseudococcidae; genus Ferrisia; species Ferrisia virgata. Next base: position 13,972 of record FIZR01015698.1, read on the forward strand.
TAAGGCTCAAATTTGAACTGTTGAAATGAGAGTTCAACTTTTCATGTTGAATGCAAAGGTTGAAAATTACTGTTTAAAAATCTGAAAAAATTACCACGAATAGAAATTTTTACGTTAGTTTTAACTAATTAATTTTCAAAATGAGATCTTAACACGCCTGCGGAGCACAGGGGTTCTCAATTTAGTTCAAAATCCAAAAACATGGTAAAAGTGAAGTGACATATGAATTCTTCTAGTAATTTGAGGACGCTGAGTTTAAATATTGGTTAATTTTTTTCATCCATTTTATCTGAACGCCATCAACTTATTTTTTCAATCCGATTCTTCGATATGGACATTTTTCCAATTTTTTGGTAATTTCAAAAATTATTTTGGAGCATGAAGGAGTTGGATCAAGAAAGTAAATCGATACTCGATCTCAGCTGTGCTGAATTAGTAATAATCGATGCTCTACTCGTAATTTTAATTATTTTTCAGTGTTTTTCCTTTTTTTTTAAAGTGGCTATAGGGTAGCACTCGGGGAACAGACCCAAAAAATAAGTGAATATTCGTGCACAGTGACCTTAAATTAGTACCAATCGATGTGTCATTTTTTAAATTTTTTTAAATTCTTACTGTATTGAGGGGGTTGAGGAGGGCGTTTAGAGGAGTTAGATGAAACAAATAAACCAATATTCAAACTCAGCGTCTTCGAATTAGTAAAAATCCATGTTACTTTACTTTTACCATTCTTTTTTTTAATTTTGACCAAAATTGAGAACCCCTGTGCCGCCCAGGGGTGTTGAGATCCCATTTTGAAAATTAATTAGTTGAAACTAGCATAAAAAATTCTATTCGTGATAATTTTTTTATATTTTTAAATAGTAGTTTTCAACCTTTATATTCACTATGAAAAGTTCAGCTTTCATTTCGAAAGTTCACATTTAAGCTTTCAAAATTTTGAACATGAATTTTGAATCTTTATTCAATTACCAACAAAAACCGTGCATATAGATTCGTCCTAATTCTAACCAATCTTGAAATCAGAGCCTTTTAAGTTGAACTGTTTCACAAAAAAATTCGATTATTCGAAAATTGTAAGGCCCATCCCTCCTCCCATCCTTCATGGATACTTAAGATTAAAACAATGGTGATTTTTTTCACTGTGAGAGGAACTCGCAAAAAGATTTTCAACGCGAATCTAAAAAGACCCAGTTACTTTTTGGGTCATTTTGACATGAAATAAACCTACTCAAAACTACCCATAAACAATTTTCGCCAATTGGGAAACATGTCCACTTGACCAGTAGCATACAGGTTAATAAAATTGCCTAATCGGTTTGCCGTAAAAACACGTTTCATAGAACGTGTCTAGAACTACGAAGAAACTAACACTCTGGTGGCAAATTCACAAACACCGAGTGATGGAATTTCCGTTTGAAGGGTGGTGGGGGGAGGGTCAATTCATACGAATTGGCGTGTCGTTCAATACGACTGTAACATTACACGTATTGTATGTCTGTTTGGAGAGCTAACATGAAAGTTTTCTATATTTTGTACTTGAAGAAGTTGATTTCTCGCGGAGCGGACCTTTCCCCTCGCCCTCCTCTGCCTCGCTACCGTGTAGTTGAAAATCTTCGTCATATTTGAAACGAAAAAACTGAAAATTTCCAGAAACGTTCTTCTTGATGATGGGGAAATCTTATTTTTTTTCAAAATAGATATCTTCTGTGCTTTACCGGTTGTACTCGTTAGAGTTGACAGTCCAAATTGTTTAAATAAAATGTAGAACATATCCTTGAGAAATCCCTGGCTATATCAGTGCTCTTGGCCGATGTATTTCCACAAGTGACACTGTAAACCTTGATCTGAAAAACAAGAACTTTGAAAATAAACATTTTCTTATCGTTCAAGAATCCTAAAATTTTTTAAATAGTTTCATCTGGGGTTTTCAAAGTTTTTGGTGTTTAAAAAAAAATTACAGGCCTTTACAACCTCCTTCTCGGCTATGCTTTGGAAGGTGAAATTTCAGTATTTATAGATAGATCACGCGTAGATGCCCAAATAATCGTTTACGTCAGTTGATTACACCTAAAGCTTCCTATAATTAACGAACGAAAGCTTGATGGGAGTGTTCGCATACTCGCTTTTAACCCCGCCTTCGTGTAACTTTTGAAAATTGAATTTTTCGGAATTACTGAGAATTGACAGCGTGCACAACCACTTCATTAACTTATGAAGCAGAAATTTGATACGCAGATCAAAGACATTGCCAGCATGTCGATTTTACCCCCAAGCTAGCCGATGTTATGAACAAAAGGTATCGTTTTGGGTTTTTTTCGTTTATATTTCGTGTAATTTATACGATGCCAAGCAACCCCCAACAAAGAAGAAAATCATTTGGTTGCACCGCTGACACATAAATACACTTTTAAATCGGTATCTGGGGTTATATTTTTTATGGAAATTTTTGAAAAGCGACGCGAAACTCGAATGAAATAATCAAGCGTGATGACATCTTGGAAAATATTAATTTCTATCGACGCGACGATACGAAAATTCTAAAGTTTAAAAATTTATCAAACTTTACAAAATATTATAAAACGATTTTATCGTATATTCAATTTAAGATTTAATCGTACTTTAATAAAAAATATGGTTTGTATTTTAAAACTTGAATATTCCTATTTGGTAATTTTTGTACATTGCCTATTACTTATAATGATTACTATTTTTCACAAATAAAGTAAGTTTTTTCGTTTACAATAAATACATAAATTGGTACGTACGTTTTGAAAATGTTTCGAACGTTGTCGCCCTCATACTTCGAATAGTTTCTTGTATGCAGGTCCCAGGTGCTGTTGTATTGTTAGCCAAATTTTACCCATTACAATAAATAAACCGTATGCTAAATGCCAAAGTGAGAAAGTACCCACATAGTAAAAATTTAGCGAGAAAACAAATAGACGAAGGCGTTAAATAATGAAAATCTCATCGACTATAGCGACGAATGAATATTTTCACGTACCTAGCCATATTTTATAAATAAGATGGAATTATTATTATTCGAAAGGGTCACAAAACAGGCTAACAGTCTTAAGAATCAGTCTAATTTGCATAAACCTATTTAATGCACGGTTACAATCCAACGACAAGCATTCTAAAAGGAATGAACCGAATGAACGTTGTCTCAGATTGAGGGGGTAATTTCGATGAACGGTGGGGGCGTTGTTGCTTCGTGCTAGGCAGCAGGTACCTCATTAAAATTACAATAATTGTCGGATGCGAATATTTTTTCGCAACACGATTCGGCCACAGATGGATGAAATTGTTCGTGGAAACTGAGTAATTCTACGTTGACGTAAACGACTACTTTATACATATAAATGAATAATAATCTCGCAGAAATGAGTAAACGTGATGAAATACTCGCGTTTGGATATTACGTATATGTACACCAGTAGCTAGGTTAAGTAGGTTCATAGAGGTACGTGCAGATATGTTTGTTGTCGGCGAAAAAAGCTAAAAATACTGGCGAAAGGATACTACATATATAAAATGGTACGTACTGTACGTAGGTTGGTTGGTTGGTGCTTTACTAGGTATCTAGGTATATGGTATACGTATCCTATTCGTTCCTAAATCATAAGTAAACTAAGCTACGCCACTAGTAGTATGTGGTACATTTGATGAAGAATTTGACAAAAACATTTATGTTCATAACCGTATCGTTTGTACCTGTACCCCATGTACGAGTATATGGTATACATCGTAGTTACTATACTTCCGTGTTTGTTTTGTAATCAATTTTCCATATAGTTTACGTCAATGGTATATCTGTACCTACCTACCTACCTACCTACCTAGTACCTACCTAGTACCTACTTAGCTATCTGTACTGGACTTCGAGCTGATACGTTTATCAGTATCGATATTGAGGTGTCACATATCTATATCATGTATGCTACCGAAAGAATTTATTTCTATTACAGGAACTGATCGATAAAGGTACCATTTTACTAGGCAAACGTTTCTAATGATTCATAACTTCGTTTTTGTAAACACAGATACTTACAACCGATGAAAAAGGAAGATAAAACCCAATATATGTACATATACTTTAGAAGTGAACTAGACAATTGATCAGGATATACAGACGGCGAGAATGTAGAATTCTGCTCTAATATTCAAGCTAAAAAAAAACCGACCATGTAATCGTGATACAATAGAATGTATTCGGTAATACTAATAAAGTCAGAAAATATTTGTAACTTGGCCCGCCTACGCATTTCCTAATTTCAACTTACTCAACTTGGGTATTATTGTCATCGTACTTTTGCAGCTTCTACCGATGTTCATGCTGAAATAACTCATAACTACTCCGTCGTGATATGTTCACTTTACTATGGTGTATATGTTATAATTTTGATGAACTTTCATCCCTTTACGAATGTGATTTACTCGTACTCTATTTCAATATTTTATTTTGAACATTATTACCTTTTACACTCAATTTACGACTGCTATTTCAACTATTTAATGCAATTTTATGATGATTATGGCTGGTTTTCTAGATATTTTATTAACACACGAACTCATAATTTATAGTATCAACTATTTTTCGCCTGCATAGCAAATATATCCTTACCGCCCAGCCCAGATGTACGCACATCTACCTATCTACGTTTTTATATACCTATATTATTTCATGCTCTACAGTTTTATTACATTTTAATGTCGCGCTGCATTAAATTTTATGATTCTATCGTGATAAAAAAATTACAGATTTCGTTTTCATTTCGTTAGGTAATCTGCAGTCATCTTCATTACAATGTTTGCTGCAGAATAGATAACGTACTTATTTTCTTTACTACGCCTCTGTACATATGTCGATGCTGTTGTAAAGGTACTGCTGGATGCTGTAACCGATCGAGTGGAAAATCTCGTAAATAAATATTCTGCAATTAGTTGGATGTTGAAATTCAAAAGAACACAAACATCTTCATCGTGGGAAAGAAGCAATCTGAAATGAAACCGTAGTCAAAAATTAATTAATCAGCAAATTAGCAGCTGATATTTTAAAGTAATATTAGCATAACTCCAGTATTGTATTCGAACTCTTTGTATGTGCATTCTGAAAAGATAGCCTCAATTTCTGCTAAGAGATGTCTCACTATCAAAATACTGAAAAAAGTAGGATAATTAATAGGGATTTCAATCTAATGGGTTTGATTCGTTCAAAGTTATAGTTACGTTACGTTCATCCGAAGGTTTCGTTATAAAGATGTCAATTGTTCGTTTAGCGGTTGTGGTTTTGGTTTAGTTCAAATCCAGACCCTTTTGCATGTAAAGAAAAATGATCAGAGTTTTTCATTTCGTTGCGTTATGTTACGTTCTTGCAAAATAATTTGATTTGTAAGTTAATCGGTTTTGTTCCAGTTTAAATCCACAGTAAAACCGTTTTGCAATATGTTCATTTTTTTTTTTGGAAATTGCAAGAGAGTCCCAATATTTTTGTTTTTCTTTTCTGTCAAGTCTATTGAGAGTGGTTTACATATATGCATTGAAAGTAAAAAAGAAATTTTATTTGTAAATGTAACTATTTTTCTTTTTTTCAAATTTCGAACTCGTCAAAGACTCGGAGTCTTTCTGGTGAGTGACTCGCTACACGATGACTCGGAGTCGCAATTTTTAAGGACTCGAGCGTTAAGACTCGGAGTTGCAATTTTCAGAGACTCTGGTGCAGTGTTGCAAGAACGAAATGAGAACGAGAACGAAGAACGCGTTTGAACGCATTTTTAATGAGAACGCAAACGTTCTCGAGAATGAGAATGGACAACTTGAGATTCTTGAAGAACAAGGAAAGAACAAAGCTGAATGTTTCAAAAGAACGAGAACGAGAACGTATAAATTTTCTTCGTTCTTCAGTTAATTTTTTTGTAAAGCATTTGCCACAATTTTGCCTACCTAAAACGAATTTTTATTTTTTGGGGGTTGTGAGAGGGTGCAATAGAGCCAAAAAGACAGAACTCCCAAAAGGCACGTCTAGGGTCTCAACTAAATGTACATACCAAATTTCAACTTCCTAGCTCATTTTGGTGGGGATATAGGGGAGGAGCAGCCTTTTTTCAAGGTCAAAAAAGGAGGAAATCCTTATATCTCCCCTCTTCATTGACTTGGGAAGTCAAAAAGGGAGGAAATCCTTACATCTCCCCTCCTCATTGACTTGGGAGGTTGATTTATGTTTATATTATACAACTTTCAATTCTTTGTCAATTGGCCTAAAAAGTAAGAATTTTTGCATTTCTGATATCTCAGCACTCCCTCCCTAAAATTGTGATGTGCCTGAATTTTGACCCAAGTTCATTCCCACTCATATACGTTTAATCCGCAGCCAAACTGAGTTGATCGACCACTCGACCAGATTGGAGCGATTTTGGTAGATACTGAGCTGAGTAAATGATTTTAATATTCAAAAAATAAATAAATAAATAAAAATAAATATCTGACATGGCTAAAAAAAAAAAAATCAACGAAACACATAAACAAATTCAATTATTTTGCAAGAACGTAACATAACGTGAACAAATGAAGAACTCCGATCATTTTTTTTACATGCAAAAGGGTCTAAATTGGAACTAAACCCAAACTGCAATCGCTAAACGAATGATTGAAATCTTTATAACGAATAAACTCATAACTATGTAATGAAAAATTTCAGATGAACGTAACGTAACCGTTACTTAAAACGAATCAAACCCATTAAGTTTAAATCTCTGCCTAATTTGCAGCTTATAGTCACTCAAAGGCTTCAAAGCAATAAATTCAACTTTGTACAAAATCATGCCTTTGAATCATCGATCCAACGATGAATTTGCCGAACTTTTTTTGAATTTTTCTCAATTAATTAGTTCCCATTCGTTCTCAATTTTTTTTTAAATTTTTGTTTCGTTCCAAAAATTGATCGTTCCTTCTCAAATGAGGAGTGTTTTGTTCTGTTCTTTGCGTTCCGCTCTTACTCTTAAACGAGAAAATAATCCGGTTATTTGTTTAACTCTATGTCGAACGATGAACGAATTCTGCCAAGACGTCATAATATATCGTAAATTTTTGTTTTATCCAGTTTTTGTATATTAATGCGTAATTGTTTTGATTCCGAAGTGGGAAAAAAAATAAAAAAAATTGATCACAAAAATCTATGAGCCGAAGAAAAAATTGATAATATTTTGGTAATGTATAATTTTGAGAAAATTTATTATTTGCGAGACATTAATTGAAACATATTTGTCTCTGTAAATACATATAATGTTATATTTCGCCAGTTGAGAGCTTTATTTTTAAAAAATTCCTATGACGTGGTGTTATGACATTGGTGGGTATTTTGAAAATTTTGCTAAGTTACGAAGATGATGAGGTTGAACGTAGAGTACAAAATTTTTTATATAAAATGCTCCTTGTTGGCCGAGATGTGTGTTTCATATTGGCAGTAGTTTTTACTGTCGTTGCTGTCATTACGAATAGGTAACCCGAATAATCGGATAATTTTTATCATATTTTCATCGACTGTTGCTGGTATCGGTCGCAGGTTACAATATTTTTATTTTTTTCTATAGTCAGAACAATACTCGTCGCGTTCCACCGACTAAACCATTCTTCAACGACAGTACCTGGGTTGATGATTACTTCGCGGGAGAGTTATACTACGCGATCTTGAAAGCGACCAAGTACGATGTGATTTTCTTGATGTTATACGCCCCTTGGGACGCTGACAGTCAAAATGCTCGTTCGGAATTCGAAACAGCCTGTAGATATTTTCACAAAAAAGTATGTCCAGCGTTATATACTACATGTAGTTTCAATCCGGACAGTTTTCTCAACTGGTTCAATTGCAGGTGTACTGCGCCGCAGTCAATTGCTGGCAAGCGAGCGGAGGTTGCAAAGCGTTGTTCGAAAATGTCGCAATGTACCCGTTGTTTTTATTAGATTTAAGAAATATTCCATCGATTAAGTACAACGGAGAGTATATTTCTTCGCATATGATTCATTTCTTATCTACTGTCATAAAACCTTTAAAAAGAATTCATTCTGTCGAGGAGTTTTACAAATTAAGCGGCACTTGCGATGTAAGTTGTACAGTATTCTTTAAACGTGTGCGCAGTTTGAGCAGTATTATCGCTAATTTTATTTGATCATTTCGTCGCAGGCGTTGGTTGTATCATTTTTGCCAGGGTATAAGTCATACAAACGTTATTACACTGCCTCTATCAAATACTTAGAACGTGATCCTAGACGTGACACATGTTGGGCTTTCGTAACCGATAACAAGTTGGCCAACTTGTTACAATTAGAATTTAATACGGTCAAGTTGTACCTGTGGAATGAAACTAAAGTGAATTTATTTGAGTTTTAACGGTGTATATCGATGGTAATCCGTATATGTAAAATATTACTTTTCTTCTTAATAGGTGTACAGAGGGGAGCTCGCTGACGTCGAAATTGTGAAATGGGTATACGATAACGTCGTCTCTCTAACCCAATGGGTATTTTTGAAAAACTCTAGAAGCGATTTACTATCAGATTTAATCGAACATAATCCATCTGTGATCTTGTTTACTCCGAGAAATATGTATTTGGAAAATAATCCTGTTTATTTATTGGTAAATGGATATTGTTAATTTTTTCGTTGGAAAATTCTCAGTTGGTATTTTACTGAATAGTAATACAAGTTCAATCTTGTTGTATACAGTTTAAGGAAGCTGCTCTAGAATACAAAAGCTGTTTCGAAGGATCCGTTTTGAAAGAAAGTTTTCCCTATATTTCTCGCAAACGGCAAGGTAAGGAAGAAAGCTGGAATCATATCATATCACACGCGTTATGTTTTTCCTTTCTATTCAATTGCAACTAAAATTTATAGAAATCATCGAAGATTTCCATTATTGGGATAATTTATGTGATGAAAGATTTATTTATATGGGAGACGCTTATGAATTGTTTCTTGATACGCACGCTATGAAGTATGAATTCCACAATGGAGGTTTGCAAAATGTAACGACGGCAAAAAATTTTTACAAAAGTAAAAATGGTTTTACTAGTCGCAATTTCACACTCGGTAAGATTAAAATCAACAATTTCGTTATCAGCATGTTGCGATGTCATGCTCGTTAAAACTTCGTTTTATTACTTACATTTTGAATAGGAATGAATTCACAATACGACAAAAGATCTCCGGAGAATCTAGTCTTATTCCATATCCGCGATAAGTGCCGTTGGTTAAAGATGATGAAAAAAACTTACGTGTATTCGTATCTTCGTGATAAATCCAATAAACAACATTTCAATAGTGATCTTCCCGTACCACGTGATATATGCAGTTTAAATAGGACTTTTACTTTTTTCGCTGTTGATTCTTTGTTATATTCTTATTTTTCTGAAGCTTTAGGCCTAAAATTAAGTAACTATAAGGATAAAACGACAATTGTGATAGTTAATAATAAGGTAAGGTAAAGTTTTGCACATTTTTTACGGCTAAACTTAATCGTATGTTGGGTGAATAATTTTTGTATTTTTTTTTTTTTACGATCGCACAACAAAAAAGGTTGAAGAAGCGTACGTATTACCGGACCAATTCGTCGATAAAAATACACTCTTAAAATTTATGATCGATGTAAGTAATCGTACCATTCCACGATGGTTGAAATCTACCGAGGATAGGTCGTTATACACGCATCGGTATGAAAATCCGAAAAATCTTTCTTCTAACGATTTTGCTGTCGTAGAATTATACAGTGAAACATTCCAAAATGTGGTTTTAGATCCTTCAAAAGTGAGTAATGGAACAGATATTTGAAAAATACTTATTTCGTTGTTGGACTTATTTGTCAATCTTTATTACAGCACGTGGTTGTCTACTACTATTCGCCATTTTGTAGTTATTGTCAGGTATCCTCGTATAACTACTTGACGGTAGCGCTTATGTTGAAGAACTTCAGCAATATTTTATTCACTCGTGTCGACAGCGAAAATAACGATTTACCTTGGCATTACGTTCCTTTAAGTTACCCTTCCATTATGGTATTTCCGGCGAAAAGGTAATATATTTGTCACATTGCTTTTCTGTCGCCTTCCCTACCCGCAACAGTCTGTATCTACAAGTTACCTTTGCTCTATCATTTTCACAGCAAAGTGGATACCAGAATATTTTCTATGAACGACGAATTAATTGTGGAAAACTTATTAGATTTCGTGTTATCTAGCATCGATGTTGAAATTAAAGTAAAATTCATGATCAACGAATGCGAAAAGTATCGTAAAATCGTGAGTACGACCTTCATCAAAATTTGTATTATCATATTAGAGTCGTACTGTGTACATAAATGATTCAAGTTTATTCAATTATTATTTTCGTTTATTTTAGGAACATCAAGCTGGTTGTATAATATTTGAACGTTGCATCGATAACGTTAAAAATCATTGTTTGCAGTTAATTAATAACCTGGTGCATAATTACGTAACCTTCGATGCGAATGTAACGTTGACCGCAGATTTTCCCGAGAAGGCAGATAATATATATAATACCCTGAATGTATTGAAGTCTGTTTACATGCGTTTGGAGAATACATAATGTTCGATTGTCATAATCATAATTTATGAATATTATCTCTTCTCTTCTCTCCTTTTCTCTTCCGATCTTCTTCGTTGGCTAGTGGTGTGATAAATTTGTACAAGTCTGGCTTCAGAAGTATTTTTGATATTTCTCAAAAACCTGGTTAACAATCTGCCAGGATAATTATCCATAATACAATAATCAGGCAATTTTTTTAAACAAAAATATTATTTTCAATCAAAAAAAGAATACCGTTTAACAATACGCGATATTTCTTTCTTCATTAATACTACAACAAAACGTTTTCTTATATTACGTTTGAATAAAATACACATTACAAATATTGGACAAAAAAATAGAAAAAAAAAAATAGTAAATAAGTAAATAAAAAATACCTTCAAATCCCGAAATGACGACTCGACACATTTAAGAGAATACTTACTATACAACGCACAACGTTTAAAAAAGAACAAGCAAACTATATCACCGACGAATCCGTCTATTCGAACAAGTGTACATTATACGACAGCTAAAAAAAGACCATATGTATTTGTTAAATGCCTAAAACGCGATAAAAAATTTTCTAATGTAAAGATATCGTCCATTCTTCATTCACCGGGACCGCAGGTTTACGTATAACAAGCGACGAAGCTGTTGTGTTGTACGTTAGTTCCAATTCATCTTGATTACCACCTACACATAGAAACGACAACAATATTAAAACATTTGTAGCGTTATTTTCACTCCTATTTGCAGAAAATACTTACTGCTATGAGAGGCAATAATGGCTTTTCTAAACATATTAGGAATGCCTACGATTATCACTCTTTCTATCCAAGCTTTACTTTCACAACGTCCTTTATCGACGAACCTACAAAATCATCGAAATTCGATCATGTAAAACTACGGTAAGCGATAAGAAAAGGAGTGAAGTGTACACCAATACTTACTGCGACATTAATTGATTGTTTAAGTAAACGAATCGTAAATGGCAATACTTTCCATTACGATATTCGAAACTATCGCCGTCATCGACGTACAAATGTCCGAAAGCAGTACCCTTCAAATGAAATTCAAACCAAAATAAGTGAAATTATAAAATGAAATAACTTATTCTCACCAATAACTAATGTGCACTCACGTTTACGTCTAATGTAACTAATAACGTGTAAGGATCGTTGAACGTAAGCAAAGCCGAACGTCTGATACGATTTTTCAATGGTATAACATGGCCGCCTCTAATGTACACTGGAATCTGAAACAAGAATACGTGTAATTAATAAACTGCACAGGTACAAAAACTATGAACTGTAAGATATTTAAACTGAACAGATTACCTCATCTGAAGTGACTGGTACAGAAACTAGACCATTTTGTTTATATTGTTGGAAAGTATGCTTATTGTACCATATTTCATTTGTTCCAGGGAAATAGACTTCAACATTAGATACATCTGGTTCAGTAATCGGATGCACCAAAATCGAATTACCTGTTTCAAAACATAGGTACGTAAGACGACACGGATTTTCTCGGTAAAATTCAGCTTTTATTGAAATCAATCTAAAACTCTACGGTGAAAAACTTACCGATAAGTAATTCGTTATCGATATCAAAGGTAGCAGTTTCAGTTGGGAATTCCATGAATAAAGGCCTAATAACCGGAGCTCCGGTCTTGGTGTGTTCGTAGAAAACCGTATACCAGAATGGCATTAACGCTTGACGTTCGCGAATAGCTTCTCTGATCTTTCTCGTAACGTCTTTATCAAATAACCAAGGTTCTCGACGTTTCGTATCAATATGAGCGTGAGCACGGAAAAATGGTAAATAAATACCCGTCTATGAAACATCAGAAAGATAAATATAAAGATTATTAGACTCGCCGATAAAAAAAAATATATATATAAGCTATCAAACGAATAGTTGGTTTACCTGGTACCATCTGTACAGCAGCTGGGGGTCAGGGTTCTTGAAAAATCCTCCGACATCTGCACCGCATAAACTAAGACCACCTAACGCAGTCGATAAGCACATCGGCACAGATATTTTTAAATGCTCCCAATCAGCCAAGTTATCACCAGTCCACATGGCACCATAGCGTTGAATTCCGGCAAAGAATGATCTGGTCAAAATGAAGGGCCTTTTTTGACCATTTGATCGTTTCACAAGACCATCGTAAGTTAACATAATCTGCGTACACATCGCAAAAATAAAAAAATTATCGCTATTCGACCGCATGAAATATAATTAGTTCACGTATATGAAGATTACCTGGAAGAAACCGTACATATTATGAATATCACGATGCTCCCACTCGCCATGATGAACGCAATCTTTAGGCATAGTACCTTCGGGTCCACTGAATACAGATGGTTCGTTCATATCGTTCCATATGTATACGTCGTTACTAGAACCTTTGAATACTTCGGGCGAATAACAGCTCGAATAGTACGATGCGGTTTCCGGATTTAGAAAATCTAAATAACCCGATGACCCAGGCCAACACCAACCTACACACATGAAAGTACGTTCACATGATGGATGATCTTCTCTACTTGGTAAAGTTCACGTCGATGACGTAGAATTAGAATCTTTTACCATCGTAATCGTTTCTATCGCGATTTTTTACGTAAAGTCCTTTCTGCGTAGCATCGTTGTGTACCCAATACCCCGTATCCCGTTTTATATGCGGATCTATTATGGTAACTAGTTTTCGCCCTTTCGTCGCGAGGGCATTTATCATGTCAAGTGGTTCATTGAATTTTGTTGGATCCCACGTAAAATACCTGTCGAAAACAAAATTCTCATTATATTTTTGAATGATGGTTTTAGAACCCAATTATGTAGAAATCTAGGTGTGGTACTTTTTCTCGTGAGTGTATTCAATATCGAGCCACATAACGTCCATCGGAATGTCATAAACATCGAAATTTTCGGCTACTGTTTTAACATCCTGTTGATCGACATAGTTCCAACGGCTTTGATGGTAACCTAAAGAGAAATACTGAAATTTTCGAAAATCCAATACGTTATTCGAAACGGCGACTTCAAGTGAAATGTTATAGGAAAAAATTACGAACAGGAGGCAAAGGAGCGGTACCAGTTAATCTACTGTATTGTCTCATGACATCATACGGTCGTGGACCTAACGTGAAGAACACATCGTAAATTCCGGTCTCAGACATGAAGAAAGCATTTACACCAGAATGAGGTTTAGGCGTAGAACTTCCCGATACTAAGTTGACAAGCTGCTCTACAACAGTACTACCGGATGGCGAATCAAATTGTTTTTCAATATCGATCCAAGTTTCAGCAGCGTTTAACCAAAACACTCCGGCGGAATTGTTAACTCTATCAAAAATATTTGAATCGTGATTACGAAGAACAATAATAAATTACGAGCACAGTACAACGCTAACATACCCATGAGAAATAAGGAATGGTATAGCACCGTACAAAGAGGTTTTTATGTATAATTCATACTCGAACACATCAGTATTATACAAACGATATGGATCGTCTTTTCTACAAAATCAAAGTATACAAACAAAAATGAAGAAAGAATTAATCAATTCGTGATTAGAATATCAACTACTAAATAATCTTACGAAGTTGATTTTAATGCGAGATCATCGGCGTGGGAAGCGAGGCCGTAAACGTGAGTAGCCGATGGGAATGTGAAGTCCATCGCAACAGCCATCGGTCCAAATGGTTTACTATCAGTGTGTTCGTGGAAACGCTCTTCCCATTCACCGTCTTTATTTAATTCTTCATTATCTCTAAACATTCATATAATAAATGAATACAATCTCAACTTTTCATTAATGACGATTAAACCAACTTACACTCCTTCAGGTTTCGGTCTATGATGTTCGAAAATGAATCTACCGAAATCGTTCGCAACGAGCACCAATTCATTGCCATTATAAAATTCTATTTTGAATGGTTTCACGTAAATTATTATTTTATTTGATTCCATTTTGAAGACTAGTTGCGTGCTACTTTGTTCGGTTAACTCGAACCTGTAAACGTAGTAGATGTACTAAAATTGACCACCGAAATAAGCAGCTAAACAAACTCGTAAAAAATAATTTTCCCCTTACGAATTTTGTACTGGTTCAGCGACCAATGCCTGAAGAGGCTGGAATCGATGACGAATAACTTGTTCTTCATTTATTCGCAATCTTACGGTAGAATCGACCAAAAATTGCAGTAGAAAGTTATACTTGACTAGGGTTTCCGAATGTATTAGAGATCCTTCGACTCCTGTAGTTGTTACATTTATAGTATCACTGATTACTTCGAACGGCGAATGTTCTGGCTTGTAATTCCGACCTCGTCTGTAATTTTTTTTATACTTGAAACGTGAAAAATTTCTCATTGATTTCAGAATACGTGAAAATTACAATTACCGGCAGAATCCGGTTTGATCGCAGTTTCTGTACTTGCTTTTATCCATGCCTTGAACCGCTTGGTATAAGAAGAGGAACAGGCAAATGGAGAAAACGTGAAATCGAAAAGTAAATAAGGCGTCCATTTTATGATATTTAAGTAAAACTGTAAAAAGAAAAACAGGGAAAGTATTGAGTGATGTCCACTTAAATAGCAATCATAACATAAATCCATAAAACACGCAAAACATCGAACTGAACGGCTGAAAAGATTTCAGAATTTGTGTAGAAATACTCACCTTATAGAATAAGTACCATCACAGATAATAGAATACGGGTTAAAAAATTAATACTAAGGGTGAGAAATCATTATTCACTACAAATTTCCTGAATTATCTTCAAAATTGCCGTCATGTCACACTTCAATTTACTTGAAATAGATAAATTTTAAAACTCTACATGGGGGGCGCGGGAATGGCGGGCGAGGGCGGTTATCTATAGGAAAAATTTCTGGATTATATGTCTAGTTACCCTATCCGTCACATGGAGCGCTGTACTTCGAAAAATAAAGTTAAGCTTTTGACCAATCATCGCGTTTTTTTTTTTAATTCAGTCTCATAATATTGTATGTCACCGTGACGAAAATCAGTCTGAAAAAGCATCGCTTTTTCTAAATTGTAGAATAAATTACATGAATCCAAAGAACGGCGAAGTGAATGAAAATCAGGGAGTTAAACCCGAACAAAACCGATAAACTTGAACGCGTAACTTTTAAATTTTTATAACAAGTTAATGGAACTCATGAAAATCAAATTATTTTGCAAGAACTTAACTTAGCACGACCCAGAACTTTGATCTTTTTTTTTACCTGTAATAGGGTCTAGATTTGAACTGAACCGAAACCACTATCGCTGAACGAACGATTGAAATCTTTAAGGAGAGTTTATATGATCAAATAATTTGTGCAAATTTTGTGCAAATCATTAATCATTGCAGATAATTTAATAAATACTCTAAATTCTCTTAAGTGATTGATGATTTGCACAAATTATTTGATCGTGTAAACCGTCCTTAACGATTCAACTCATAACTCTGTAACGAAAACTTCGAACGAACGTAACGTAACTATAACTTAGAACGAATCAAACCCATTAGGTTTAAGTTTAAATCCTTGATTGAATTTTTAATGTCACGCCATCTAGCGAGGCAATTAGTCTATACAACAAAGTTTTTAATATTGGTCTTTCGTTCTTTCCAGTTTCTTTGGTGTCGTGAGTCGATACGAACTTGCGAGTGTTCAATGAAACCATAGATAAAGTTTTTGCTACGGTAGTCCGTAATTATAATGAAAGTCGAATATTAATTTAAAGGAAACCTATTTTTCAATCTATTTGTGTCGTTAAATATTCCGCGAGTATCAATGTCGTATCCGAGTCACAAAATTTCAACGATAAAGTCTGTGTTACGTTTGAAAATTCGATACCTTTCATCTATTTTTGAATTACAGTGCATCGAAAATGTGTGAAATTTTTGAGTGATTCGGCTCGTTAAACAGCAATAATAGAAAATATACAATGGAATATTGGCAAAACAATTAACCGTAAGTAATAATTCATACTCGTGTTATGATTTGTCGCTACTTGTCGCATCATTTTGGAGACCTTTAGATAAACTACCCCTATCACAAATTTTACTCAATTAGTATCAAATTACTTGTAATAACGCCTCGTTGACATTTAATCATTCAATTAAAGACCTAGCTTCAACTTAAGGACGAGCTTATTTCGAGTATATTCGTAGCGTTTTCTTACACGCATGAAAGCTGATATCGGTTTGGTGTTTTTCTTTGCCTGCAGGTTTTTAACACTATGGATACTGCAGAATATAAAAACAAATGCAACAGTTATTTAAATATTAATAGAACATCGGCACTCAAATTTACGCCTGGTTACGAAGGAGTACCCGAGAATTTGCTGTTAAATTTCATAGGATGGCTGGTAAGTTTATGCTGCATTCATTCTCTCTATTCTAACCCTCATTGATAACGTGTCGTTGACCTTTGAAAATCGTAGCATCGGCCTTCAACTTGTGTGAAATCATTTTTCTAAAATATTTATAATTTATATTCGAAAATAATACGTCGTTTACGAAATTAACTGTCGTACAATCGAATAAAGGGATATTTTGCAATTGTGTTGTAAGTAAGTACATTACTTAATCGAAATTTGAAACATAAATTCTGTCTTGGTCCCGGTGACGATAGCACTGTTTGTTGAATAGGAAATTGAATCGTTTCATCTTCGTTCTCGTGTATTTTTAGATTTCTTTGTAGTTCAAATGCAATTTTTGCACACTTTTCGGATCGATTATCGTAATTTTCTCTGTTGGATACTTCTTTAGAGCCGAAACTATCAGTAGTTCAATAGATAAGTTTTCAACTTCGGTATGATAAGACCAGTAAAAAGTTTGTCCGTGCAATTTTGATGTAAAATCGAAAGCAAATATACTCAAAATAGTAAATCGAATATTACAATTATTTTAGAATTGTCTCTTGGTATTCGATTTTTTGATACCATAATTTACTACAGTTACGAAAGATGATACGTTTTCGAAGTTGACCTCGGAAATTGTATGTGTATTGAATTACATTCTGTATCTGTTTGCGGGTCGATAAAAATATTATATTTGTGATAAATTTTATCGAAAATGAATCTATAACTGACTCAACGTTTGTATTGAATTGTCAATATCCTTATTTGAGATTTTGCCCACCGTCCAACACCACTCCAATAAAATCCTCGTGTCATAATCACGCAAGTACATGTACACTCGTGTATAAAACGCATTGAAAACCTGTGCTTAAGTGTTTGTACAAATAAGCTAGGACGAATGAAGTGTGCTGGGTAATAATTTGCATTCTTTAAGAAGTAACACGTTTACTCCTGTTCTTTTTTGTTTTCAGGCTTTAATATTGTTTTTCACCATCATGAGAAAAAGAGCCTGGGATTATGGTCGATTAGCTCTTGTACATAAAGATAACGACAGGTAAATTTTTTCACATTATTTCGTGAATTTTTAAACGCTATCAAAAATTCGGTTGCTACGTGTTTATTGGTTTCTTTATTGTCGATTGTGACAGTTCTTTATATTTTCATTGAAAAAATTAATTATTTTTATCGCCTTTATCAATACTGATATCGTATATCAAGTATGTGAAATTATTTACTTAGTTCGATAGTGGAATTCTGATTCGTAGAATGCAATTTTCTTTTTCTAGTCGATATCATGGAAGAAATCATTACTTATTATTTGTTTATAACAAAACTCACTAGTTACTGTTCCCATTCGATGATGTATATTTAGGTAGTATTTTTGATGAGGTTTTATTCATTACGAACAATTTTCAAGGATGAGGACTCGAGCAGAAAAAAGTATGACGATGGGTTGCTTTTGAAGCCTGATTTTCATAAAGTAAAGTGAATAGTAGAACTGTTCATTCGTGGGAGAAAAATACCATCTTTTTTCTTATTTAGTGGTAGTGGTGCTGGTAGGTATAGGAGTGAATAGCTAAAACCCCCAAAAGGAACATTCAGACTTTTTCTGAATGAACATGCCAAATTCCAATCCCGCAACTCAATATGGAGGGAGATATGCCTGTGAGACAAACTCAAAAATAAGAAAAATCATCCAAAAAAAGATCACTTTTCTAGGGCTGTGAGGTGAGGGGGGGTGCAATGAAGCTGAAAAGTTGAAACTTCCAAAAGGCATATGTAGAACCTCCATGCCAGATTTCAACTTCCTAGTTTGCTGAGGGAAGAGGGGAGTATATACGTGGGGCAGCTTTTTTCAAGGTCAAAAAGAGCAGACCCTCTCGTATCTCCCCTCGTAATCCACCTAGAAGGCTGATTTTTGGATACGTTATGTAATTTTTGATTCTCTATCGATTGATTTAAGAATAAACAATTTTTCACATTTTAACCCCTCAGAACCCCCTTCCCCTAATTTGGGCGTAATTGAATTTTGCCCCAAGGTCACCACCGTTCGAAAATATCAAATCTACCGCCAATCTAAACCTACTGCTCAAATTTGACCGATTTTTGTCTGTATTGAGCTGAATAAGTGATTTTCAGTTTCGACAGAAAAACAAATATAAATAAATAGTTATTTGACGTGACCGAAATGGTCTCAATGGTCTTCCGGGACTCCAAAATGGATTTTGTTGATACTCCGGCCTCCATCTGCCGTAGTTCGATGGTCCGTAATAGCCTGATTTTCATTGGTAGTATGGCATACGAGTGCATAGAAAATCGGTCCATGAAATAAGTTAGATTTGCAGACGTGTCTCCTCCTAAAATAATGAGGGTGAGCTTCCCCCATTTGCTTTCACTTTCGGCGGTGAAATTTTACGTGTTTTTTTTTCGTTCGATTATAACCATTTAAAATTTCTGAATGTTATGAAAATCGTTGAAAATGAATTTGAAATTTGTTAGAATAATCTGAAAAAAGCTAAAGAACTCGCGGCGAAATGATGTGATAAATAAAAAATAGGATAATGCATATGAAAAAGGGTACAAGTGTAATTTATGTTGTAAAAAAAAAAAAGTACATTTTAAAATATAGCTAAAGGTGATGAAAAGAAGATTTTGAAACCGGATTACCTATTTCTACCGTATAATTCCGTGAAAAATCTCGAGACAAAAAGAATTGCTCCGCAACTGATATTTAATTTAAATGCTGTAAACCGTTGTTTCAACTTTTCTCGCGTATCTACATTTTTTTTCTCATTTCCTGACGCATCATTATACTTAGCAGCCAGTTGCGAAATATGAAACCGGTTTCAAAAATGTTTTTGTAACAAAAAAAAAAAAACTTCAATTTTTAGGACTCGGTCAAGCCATCTCTAATCGATAAGTTGTTGTCTCCTATGTTATTAATTCTAAACTATCGTATAAGGAGTAAAAATTCTTCGTTACAGAATTTCTTTAGGAAAAAACTCACTTTTTATAACCTTTTGGGCTTTTTACTGTAGTATCGAGTTACGATGAAATTAAAATAATCGATATTAAAAACCACCCGTGATAATTAATTTAGCACCGTTAGAAGTACTCGCTATCGTCGTCTCATCAATAGCAGTTCAACTGTTGAACAAGTACGTGTCGTGGGTGAGAAATTGAAGGACAACCTGTGTAGCAAATTTTGTAGGTTTATAAATTTAATAATGCTCGTTGATATTTACGAGCTCATAGAGTCTGTTAGACTAAACCGTCGTGGATCGGTATTAAACGTTAAAAGTTTTCGTCGCATTAAATATTTTCGTTAATTACTCGTCCTATCTGCATTCGTAGATATCTAGAATTCGAAATAAAATAAAACGATCGTATAGCGGAGGTGTACGAATAGTCGAATACTTTATGTTATATGTACTTTGAACTTGGCAAAAAAACGCGCGTCGTTCATTTTAATGATATTATTCTATATTTAAAAGCTTCTCAATACTTAGTGGGCTTAATTCTCGCTGTTCGGATTTGTTTGCGATACACAATTGACGTTATTTTTGAAAACATCGTAGCGTTATTCGCGTGCTCTGGTATGCTGATATCGTAGACGTGTACCAGATGCCGTGCGAAATTGTGCCAGTATACTCTCGTGTTGTGCATAGTCTACATACACGCCGCAGCTATAATAGTAAAATAAAATAAACAGCAAATTTTATTGTTTCACGGTCGTGTAGGAAAGTATTTGTACCTTACCTGACGAAAATTTCAGCTGTTTAAATTCATACGAGCGAGTACCAGTCCAGTCAAATTGCGCATTAAATAACGAAAAAATTTACGGATGAAATTTGTAGATCACTATGCCTTAAACTACGTATCCAAAATTGTACAAAATCTAACGAATGCTTATCCCTCGATATCCATAACTTTGCCTAACTTTGTTCCTAAACGCGATGTAGAAAAAAAGTCCGAACAAAAAATGTAGCTAGTCAAATGTACGATAAAAAAAGTTATTACATAATTTTTTCGGAAATCGATTGAAACACTTTAAAATGAATTTGAAAGGGATGGGTTATGCGCTGACGTGTTGTTCCGGGTGATGTTTGTATCGCGTCGCGAGAGTCAGCGGCCAACGTTCGTAGAAACGCGGGCTCAATTCTTCTTCTGCATACCTGAACAAGTTACATGGTCTGAATGCTATGTTACCTCGTGTTAAGGTAATTGTTGTTTGAAGAAAAGTACAAAATGCATATGACATTTTGAAATTACTTTAACTATATAAAAATATTTATTCTCATCGCAGTTTGACCCTGGATCATTGATATTTTCTTCTCATTCAACATCAAATCGGCTGAAGGAAGTTTGGAGGTAAAATTGAAATATTGCGTTTGACCATCTAAAATATATGTCCTACATTCATTTCGAGGGAAAGGAGGAGGTCTGGAAATCATTTCTAGCATAGTTTTTCAGAAAATCGTGGAAAAACGCAAATTATGACATTTTTTAAAAATCTCAAGAAAAAAAGCATAATGGTGAAAATTTGCTACCAATGATTATTTCAAGTTTTAAAATGTGTAATTATTCCATTTTTAGAAAAAATTTTCAAAAACAATTTTTTGAACTTTGAGTGAGTTTTGCAAATTGAAAAAATCGAATTAGGAAGCTGAAATTTTTGCCACGTCATTTTGAAGTCATTTCGCAACTATTGTGACCCCCAACGTTTGCAGATTTCTTAAAAAAGCGAAATTCAGCCCACCTCCTGTTTAGGTACGCTGAAAGAGAATTGAGCCCGCGTACCTACGAATGTTGGCCGCTGGCTCTCGCGATGCGATAACAACATCACGCGAAATATCACGTCAGCGCATAACTCGTCCTTTTCAAACTCATTTCAAAGTGTTTCAATCGATTTTCAAAAAAAATATGTAATAACCATTTTTATTGAAAATTTAACCAGCTACACTTTTTAATCGGACTTTTTTTCTGTATCGCATTCAGCAACGAAGTTAGGCAAAGTTATTGCTAAAAAAAATGTTTTAGAGGCACAAATGGGGATATGGAAGGAGGAGCATCAGTCCGATTTTATCCTATTTTGGATATGTAATTTAGGAAGGAGTAATCTAAAATTCCGTGAAAAAAATTTCATCCGTAAATTTTTCCGTTATTTTGCTATTTTTTGAGCTAATTTGAATGAACTACTCGTTTGATTTGTCTTCGATGTGTAAGATGTTGCCTATTATAATGTAATAGGATTGCAATTTGATTAGAAACAAAATTATGCGCGGTATCAAGTCAATAAAGTAAATTTTTACTGCAAAATTTAAAGGTGAAAAACCTCATTTATCTATTTTCAGCCTGATTTTCTATGTCATATTATCAATGAAAACCAAGCTATTACAGTTTGTCGACCAACAGCAGATGAGGGGCGGGGGAGGATATCAACAAAATCCGTTTTGTGGTTCTAAAACCCAGTAAGATGATTTTTAGCCATGTCAGATATTTATTTTTTATTTTATTTTTTCCCCCGAATGTTAAAATTATTTACTCCTCTAGATACCGACCAAAATCGCTCCAATTGGGTCAATCCGCTCAGTTTGGCGACGGATTAGATGTATATGAGTGAGGATGACATTGGGTCAAAATTGAGTTATTTCCCATTTTGGGGGAGGGGGTACTGAGAGACCAGAAACGTAAAAATTACCATTTTTTGAGTTAATTGATAGAGAACCAAAAGTGGTACAACATATCCAAAAATCAACTTCCCAAGTCAATTAAGAGGGGAGATATGGGGCTCTTCCCCCTTTTTGAGGCTAAAAAATGGCTGTTCCTATTCTATTTCCCCACCAAATTGAGCCAGGAACTTAAAATTTGGTATATACATTCAGTTGGGGCCCTAGATGTGCGTTTTGGTGGTTCCAACTTTTTACCTCAATTGCACCCCCCCCCCCTCACGCCCCCAAAAAAGTGGTTTTTTGATCATTTTTGGAGTTTTTTGAGTTTGTTCCTCTCATAACTCCACTCCAAATTGAACTAGGAACTTGAAATTAGGTATGTATATTTAGTAGGGGCCCTTGATGTGCCTTTTGGGGTCTCGACTTTTCAGTCCCATTTCAATCCCTCGCAGTCCCTAAGAAGTGGGTTTTTCGTCGTTTTTTCTTGAAAAATTCACCCGAGCAATAATTGCAGTATAATGGTATTACCTCTTACTACTTTTTTTTTCAAATTCTAGCCCTCCCCAGAAAAAGGTTGTAGGTTCGCCTACGAAGAAGTCCATTGTACTTATGTAGTTTATATTGATTGGTGGAGAAAGGGGAGAAAAAGATAAGCTGCCAAAATGTCGACACTATCTGCCTTATTCGGTAAAGCGCAGTTTCAAAATTTTAACCCTGCACAATGGGGGGGGGGTGAACTCCTAAAAAGGTGATTTGGGGGACGTGGTCCGAACCAAAAAAACTCGATGGATTTAGGTTGAAGTATTTCCCCCGACATCGAATATATTATGTTTTCCTTTGCACTTTGCACAATTGCATTCTGTTACAATTGAAGTGCAATTTTTATGCATTTTGGACGATTTTTTACAGTAAAACAGCTCTCTTATCCAAATTATAGGCTAGAACCAAAAAATGCTCTTTAATTTTGTTGGATGAAACCATTTAAAGTCGATTCCTCCAAAAATGGGCGAAAAATTCTTGCGCAATGCGAAGTAACGAAAGTAAAAAAGTTGGTCACCCTATCACTCCCCCCCCCCCCACCATAAAAATTAAGCCAGGGAATACTCGCTCAAAAACAGCGATGTGATATATCAAAATGGGTCAAAATTTTGCGCTGAATCCGAAAATTATCATCATTTTTCATTTCAACTCCCCTCGATGGAGTTCTGCCCTCAAACTTGAATTTGAGGGGGAAACTAAAGAAGTAACGCCATTTAGATGACATGTGATTGGAATTTACGCAAATCAGACAATTTTGGCTGATTAATTTCAACTCTCAGCGTACCTTGGCCCGCCAAAAAAATTTCCAACCCCCATTTCACCATCTCCCGCCAAATTATAATAAATACGTTCATTTAAAAACAGCAATGCGGTATATCAAAATGGTTTAAAATTTCGCGCTGAATAACGTCAAAACTGAATTTAGAAGGGTGGAAAGCATTCATTTGGACACACAATTGGGAATTTTACTTTAAATGGAAATCTCATCCTACTCCCCCTCCCTTTTTGACTTAAAAAAAAAATAAAATAACCTCAGAACCGAATAAGAGGCTAAAAAACATACATTTTGGTACTCCATTTGAAATTTTAATGAAAATTTAATTTTGACCCTTAAACATTCTCACTCTCTATTGAACCTGAGGATCAATATTTTTTCGAAAATGGATTCAGCATTTTAAAAAATCTTATCAAGTAATTTTGAGTTTACTCCTCGCATAACTCCCCTCTAAATTAGGCTAGGAACTTGAAATCAGGTATGTACCTACATTTAGTAGGGGCTCTTGATGTGTGTTTTGGAGGCCTCGACTTTTCTGTCGCATTTTACCCCTTTCACAGCCCCTAAGAAGTAGGTTTTTAGGCGATTTTTCTAATTTTTTGAGTTTGTTCCTGGCATAACTTCCCATCTAAATTGAGCTAGAAACTGGAAATAAGGTAAGTATATTTAGTATGGACCCTCGATGTGCCTTTTTGGGGTTTCGACTTTTCAACTCCTTTGAACCCTTCCTACCCACAATGCTGATTAGGAAAAAAGCATCGCGAAACGACGCTTTTTTCCAATTCTCGTGGTTGTAATATGTCACGAAAATCAGGCTAAAAAAGTATCGCGAAGCGATGCTTTTTTTTTCCTTTTTTTCTTTCCGCAGTTTCTTAGTTTGAAGATAATTCTGCGCATTATCTATAATTTTTTATTCATCGACTATTCGCAGTTGGTTAGACCCATACACGTTTGTACTGAATAAAAGCATCGCATCGCTTTGTTCAAAGTTCGATAAACTTTTATGCGCCTTTTTACATTTTTAGCTTTCTGGGATTCGTCCAAAAATTTATCCGATTAATTTTCCAAACAAGAGTTACCTCGTATAAATATTTTACACTTTTAACGCGGAATGTTCTTACACTAAAGCGTCTATAGTAATCGGATAAGTAAATTATGCGGAAATGATGCGTATCAGGAATTTCACAAAGTATCGAAATGTTTTCTTCGTTATTGAATAAAATAATGAAAAAGTTACGAATTTTCCCCAGTATAGCGATTTAAAATAAGAACCAGAAGAATTCGACGTAATAAAAACGAACTGGACTTTTAATTATTCTAGTTTTAGTCCCATCCCCTCCCCCCTCCCCCTCATTCGTAGAATTCGTGCTTGGCTGAATTTTGTTCTATGATCGATCACTCATCTTCACATTCATTTCAAGAATTCACTACCATATTAAGTTGGTACAATGTCCACACTTTGATGTACTTATTACCTTTCGAGATGAGGAAGAAAATTCGAGTCGAAGGAAAAATCGTATAATTGCGAAAAAATGCTTAAAAATTATCAAATGTATCTAACCTATCAGTTCTTAAATGAGCGATAAAAATCATAGAAGTAAATTACGAATTGTAACTACGTCTTTCAAAAAGATACTAATTGATCCCGCATTATTACGATAACCTTTTGAATGAGTGAATTTAGAAATCATTTGTTTCGTAAATCAATTCTCAAGATTATTTTCAATTAATCTTCGATAACAGATTTAGAAATCTCAAAGATCAACTCGTTAACCCATATTTCTGAAAATCGGCCAGTATCAGTTCGAGCTAGATAATCCACGATATGTAAAGTACTTTTGCTCTTTTATCACCAAAACTGAAAGAGTGCTTAGGTTTTATTTTACCACCCACCAGTTGAAGAGGAAGAGGAATAAGTATTCGTGTTGGTAAATCAGTAGCGTTAGTTGCTTACAAATACACGGAAATTTTAAGGCCATTTGGTTTTATCAAGTTGAAAAAAAAAATTATCGTAATGTACGGTGCGATATGTAAGTACGAAGTGGTGAATATGTTACATACATTTACAAACGGCACGTCAGTTACACGAATGTAAATATTTTGATAGCTCGTTGGAATGATTATTCGTTGACGTTTCCAATACGCTGTATTCATTCGTGTAAATCATCTAATATAATATTTATTATATTAATGTACTTACAGAGTGCGAATTCACGTGGGCAAGTAGGCAAACGTGGCATGGTGTGGGTAATTGGAAGTATTTTTAAGACATCGAGTCTCCTGTTTCTATTTGGTTATGTTATAAGTGCATACCTACCTACCTACCTACGTATATTTACAAATAATTCATCGGAATTAAATTTGAAACATCGAAGGAGTTATTCACTGAATTAAAATTTTTAACGAATCGTTCGTATGTCTTCGTCGTTTTCACTGTCTTACGCATTTCAAATACTGTAACAGATTAGGAGCTCGATTGGAATGTTCATTGTAAGCATGAAAGTTAGCAATTGAAAATAGGTACGCAGATGTACGTAGTATATGTTTTATGGGTTGTAAGTTTTGATGAGATGCCGATAATGATAATTATGATAGCTGTACAATTACGCTGTACCATCGTATAATAGTTTTCAAGTGCAGATTACTTGCAAGGTGTAATTAACTGTAGGTATATTGTGTGTAGTGGAACATGCGGAATTTCAAATGAATACATTGGTTGCAATTTTTATAATATACCTGCATATGTAATTTTATCACGTGTATTGCTGAACTGGAAAAGAGTTGAATTTTTCTAGTTTTGGGTCTCGTAGCTCGTACTACCACTTCTTAAATCCGTATTGCGTTTTACAGATTAATATACTCGTAGTTATGAAAATCGGAATACGTAATTAAAACACCATTACTTTAATGTGTTCTTCTATATTACACATTTTCTCTGTAATTTTTGAGAAACTTATTTTTAAAATGGTGTAATTCACTTCAACTTTTTGCATCTAGCTGAGACTTCCTTTCTTTGCTCTTTTTTGTGCGTAAAATTCGTGAAAAGATTCAGATATACTTACACTATGACCCCTCATTAGAATTCGATAAAAATTCAATGTATTATTCAAATTTTTTGAGGAAAAAATATGAAAATTGATTTTTGTTTAGTTTTCAACTTTAAATTATTTTACGAGCATCGTCGGTTTTAGGGTATTAGAAAACCGTGAAGTCCATTTTTAAACTTATCAGACATTTATTTTCCCAACGACTACAATTTTTTTCTCGGCTCGATACCGACCAAAACCATTTAAAATCAACCAGTCAAATATACGAGCGATGATTACCGGGGGAGGGGGGTCCTCAAAACTCAATCATACCGCAATTTGGCCGAGAGAGTGCTAATGAGCAAAAATCATTCGTTTTTGAGCCAATCGAAAGAGAATCCGAAGATTATATCATATGTAAAAATCATCCTTCAAAATCAATTGGGTGGGGAGATGTGGGGGGGGGGTTCTTCTTTTTCGCCTTGAAAGTAGGCTATTTCTCCCTTACCTCCCCTCTAAACCTAATTAGGAAGTTGAAATTTGGTGTGTAAATTTAATATAGGTCTTAGATGTGCTTTTTGGGAGTTTCCACATTTCAGCCCCATTGCATCCCTTCACAGCCCCGAAAAGTCGGGTTTTCGTCACTTTTTCTCATTTTTTAAGTTAGTCCCACGTATAACTTCCCTCCAAGTCAAGCTAGGAAGTGGAAATTTGGTATGCAGGTAGTAAGGGTCCTAGATGTAAATGGGTTCGGGGGGGGGTCAGATATTTTTCAAGATATTTACCTATGTATCCTCAATAAAAATAGTTGAAATCGGGAACTTAATTTCCTCCCCGACTCCACCCTCACGCTTATTTAAGAAGTATGGATATTTTTGTCGTCTTTGATCTTCCGTAACTCCTACAATCTTGATTTTAGGAAAAAAATTATTCATTTGTTTTATGCTCTGTTTGTTGCGCTCTACAATATGATATCTTCATTTTTTAAAAGAACTCAAAAATTGAAAGACTTAAACTACACTTTAAAGGTCTTTCGGAAGTAAAAGGAAAAAATTTTAGAGGTATGCGTTTTGAAATTCCTATTTTTGTAAAATTAAGAGGCACCCTAAACTACGTATACCCCTACCAATATTCATGGGAAAATATCCCGGATCGCATTTTTTTTTTCATTCCATGAGTAGACAATTCTCATATCTCATTTACTTTAAGAAAATCAGGCTCACAACGTATAGCGATCCGTTTTAGCCTGATTTTCTATGTCATATTGTCAATAAAAACCGAGCTATTACAGTCTATTGACCAACGATGGATAAGAATGGGGGAGGGTATCAACAAAATCCGTTTTGAGATCCTAGAAGGCCATTAAGACGATTTTTAGTCATGCCAGATATTTATTTTTATTTTATATTTTATTTAATTTTTATCGTCGAACATTAAAACCGTTTACTACGCTCGATACCGACCAAAATCGCTCCAATTCGGTCAATGGGCTCAGTTTGGCGGCGGATTAGATAGATATGAGTGGGAATGAACTTGGGTCAAAATTCGGTTTTTCCCCAATTTAGGGGAGGGGTGCTGAAGGGGTCAAAAATGCAAAAATTCACTCTTTTTAAGCTAATTGATAGGAGGATCAAAAGTTGTATAATATATTCAAAAATCAATCTCCTAAATCAATCAGGAGAAGAAATATGAGGGTTTCCCCCTATTTGACCTTGAAAATGGGCTGTTCCTCCCCTTTCTCCTCACTTAATCAGGCTAGGAAGTTGAAATTTGGTATGTACATTTAGTTGGAGCCCTAGACCAGCCATTTGGGAGTCTGGACTTTTCAGCCTCATTTCACCCCCCTCACAGCCCGAAAAAAGTGGTCTTTTGATCTTTGTTTCTTATTTTTTGAGTTTGTTCTTCGCATAACTATTCTCCAAATTGAGCTAGGTAGTTGAAATTAAGTATGTGCATTTAGTAGGAGTCCTAGATGTGCCTTTTGGGGGTCTCGACTTTTTCGCCCCATTGAACCTTTTCTGCTACCCGCAATGCTGATTGGGAAAATACCATCGCAAAGCGATAGTTTTGTTCAATTTTCATGATTGTAAAGCACTACAAAAATCAAGCTGAAAAAACTTTTTTTTCACAAAAAAAATTATTTATGTATATTTAATTTACATATATTTTATACGTATGCGTTTTACTTGTGCTTTATTATCATAGCTAACTAATTTTCGCAATTTTTTGATAACAATGTACATATACCTATACATATGTGTGTTATTTGATCTTATCATTTTATCATAAACATCAGAAATAAAATACTGCTTTCTTCGCTAACGATGCTATCCTGATTTGAATGATTTTTACGATAATTTCAACCGTTCTTCTCTGAACAATTTTTACCTCATTTTAGTAACAATAAGTGTCAGTTACTTTACGATATGTGGACAATGTTAGTGATTTTTACGATTGGTTTTAATGACTTGGACGATATTTCAAAGAGTTCCATTCGCGTGTTTACCACGTCCCTTTCCCTATCTAACTAAATAGCTGTATCACGAATTTCGTGCATTAGCCGCGATTCTACGAGCTTTAGCTCGTGTACTTATTAGGCACTTAAGATGCATATAATAAATGTACATACATATATGAATTTTAAACGAATAGTAACTAGTTAACGTAGGTAACGTAGAATTGATTTTAATGGGTCATATTTACCGTTTACTTAGATGGACGCGAATATTTTATGGCACTATGGATGAAATGGTTGGAACAGAAGATGGAGCACCTCCGACCGTCGCCGATACATCTATTACCCAAGATAGAGGTTTATTTTCATGGATTGTGGCTACTTTCAAAATCAAGTTAGTTATGATTATACTCGTATAATTGTATTTGAATCTTGAGTGAGATGAGAAGGATGAAAAAAAAAATAGAAAGAGAAGTAGGATATTAATAATGTATAAAAACATTTGTAACAGTGCGGAGATGTTAATGTACTCGTACTTATATATATATATGTATTATGTACTTAGTACGTAGACGTACTGTATTTCCCTTCTCCCATGAAGAAATATTATGATGCATGCGTAACTGAAATGCTACGTATTTTGCTCATAGTATGAGTCAACGCAATGACAACAAATACCACCAAACGACGTGTATAATGGATCGGTATTATAAGACGTTCAACAACAACAACAACAATAACAATAACGAGATAATATGCTCGTACAAAATGATAAATGCAATTTTCCACCTTTTATTTTTCATCTAAAATGTTAAGAATGGAATATCGAATGGGAGGAGCTTGCTATGTACCGCGTACTACATTTTTACGTAGACTCGATGTTACTCGTTTGGAACACAATTTTACTACAACAAAGTACAATCATGCAGTTACATTCATAAACTTCCTGATGCATTAGATTGGATGAGATATACGGGCGTTGATCTTTGTATGTATGTTTTTTTTTTTTTTTTTTACAAGCAAAAGGCGAAGTGAGTAATAGTTAAAATTATCGTAATAGATTGAACTAAGCTAAACATGGAACTGGCGAGGCGATGACGATAGCGATGGCGAGTGCTAGTACTGAAGAGCTCAATGTATCTATAAGGAGGATTTTTGTTGTTATGGAAATAACTCGATGTCATGGCGAGGTGACTTGGTAACCTGTAGCAAATCCGATAAATAGGGCGATTGTTTTATCGACAGCAATAATATTGGTATTGTCGAATGTGTACGAGTAGGTAAGTACGGTACTTTTGTGTGGCTTGGCTAAAGTGCACATAGCGGAATGAGAGCGGGTACAGTGCGATTAGATAAGAAATTGCGAGCAATTTTCTACATACATACTTTAATACGTTTAATGGTGTGTTAGAATGCGTTGTAAAATGTGTAAGTAATTAGCCAACAGTACCTTCGAAGTCGAGTAAGCCTTTTTTTTTTTTTTTCACGAACAATAAATGTAAATGTATTTTAGTGTGTGTGCCATGTACCTGCACATAGCCACGATCGATATGGGATGATCTATAATTACAGCGTTTTATTATGTCTATAATTAATCGGCTGACTTTGTAGAAAAGTACGAACATGAACATAATTTCGTTATTATAAGGTTTTTTTGCTGATGACGAGTATTGTCAAAGGTTGATTTAGGCGGAGAGGGGGAGATAAGCCATCTAGTCCTAGATGTTGAATTAGACCATTTCTTCTGCCACCCTGTTGCTTACCAAATTACAGCATGAGCGAAATTCATTTCATGGTCAGGCAATTTTAGCGTGAAATTCTACGAACATGCTCGAAATATTAAGATGGTGAAATGATTCCAAAGGCGTTGGTTGCATCTCTCATGGTAGATCTGGAAATTCTTTTTCACATTCCTCACTATCCTGTACGAAGTGTTCAAAAAATATATGTACGAAGCTATGTGTCTGTTTGGTTTTTCAAAAGGATGTGTTAGAGTATTTTCTGTACTTTACAAACAGATTCAGTAATTCTAAACCAGTTACAAGAGGGCAGGTAATTGTGAAATTTTTAAATTTATCATTTTTTTGTTCTTGAACATTCTTTTAGCATTCAGTGTATTTTTTTGTCTCCAATGGGAAGCAACTTTCAGGGTTTCTGCTAAGGCCATTGAAAGGGGGAGAAGTGTACTGCAATTTATTTTAAAGATTTTTAGTGGAGAGTTTGTGATAACATTTTCAGAAGTTATCCACAACATACTGAAAATGATTGACTATATTTGTAACCTGATTTCCTAGGTCATATTGTCAATGAAAGTTAGGCCATTACGATCTATCGACCAGTGACAGATGAGGGGCGGGGGAAATTCAATAAAATCCGTTTTGAGGTTCTAGAAGACCATTACGACCGTTTTTGATCGTGTCAAATATTTATTTATAAATTTATTTGTTTGTTTGTTTATCCTCTATCCTCAAAAAAACTTAAAATCATTTACTTAGCTGATTCAGCGTTCATTGTGTTTCAGAGCAAATGGCAAATTTTATTATTATTAATTAGTCTGATTCTTTATCGAATATCGTCCATGAAAACGAGGGTATTATGGTCTATCAATCTACAGCTGATAAGGGATGAGTAATATCAATAAAATCAGTTTTGAAGTTCTACAGGATCATTACGATCATTTTTGGCCGTATCAGACTCTTATTTTTATTCATCCCCCATCCCCAATACTAAAAAATTATTTGCTCAACTCGATATCGATCCAAACAGAACATGCCTTATTCGAAAAAGTGTAGTTTCAAAATTTTAACCCTGCATAATGAGGGGGTGAACCCCTAAAAATGTGATTTAGGGGATATGGTCCGAACCAAAAAAAACTCAACGGATTTGGGTTGAGCTACTTATGCCGATATCGTATGCAATTTTTTTCCGTTGCACCTTGCACAGCGGCATTCTGTTGCACTCTTAAGTGCAATTTTTATGCATTTTTGACGATTTTTGACAGTAAAACAGCTCTCTTATCCAAAACAGGTGAAAAGCAAAAAATACTCGTTAATTTTGTTGAATAAAATCATTTAAAGTCGATTCCCGTAAAAAGGCGAATTGTTTTTTCGAGTTGATACGTGCTTCAAAACTGGAACTGATCGGCTTTTACAAGTCTGACGTGTGTAAATTGTAATTACGTTTCATCTAATAAGGTCAATTATTCATTTTTCTTCCTTTAAATTGTTGTTTTGGGGGCAAAACTCCATCGAGCGGGGTAAAATTCAAAAATTATTACCATTTTTGAACTCAGCGTGAAATTTTAGCCTTTTTGATATGTCGCATTGCCGTTATCGAATGAATGTTTTTATTATAATTTGACGAAGGTGGGTGGAATGGAGGTCGAAAATTTTATTGTGAGGCTAAGGCATGCTGATAGTTGAAACTAATCAGCCACAATTGTCTGATTTGCGTAAAACGCAATTAAATTTCACCAAAATGATGTTACTTCTTCAGCTAACCTCTAAAATTCAAGTTTGGGGGCAGAACTCCATCGAAGGGGGGGGGGGAGGGTCGAAATCTAAAATGATAATGATTTTCGAATTTGACGCGAAATTTCGTCCTATTTTGATACATCACATCGTTATTTTTTAGCAAGTATTCCACGACTTAATTATAGAGGCGAAGGGGGGGGGCAACCCTTTCATTTTCAGTACTTCACAATGTGCAGGAATTTTTCGCCAATTTTTGCGGGAATCAACTTTAAATGGTTCCATTCAACAAAACTAACGAGTATTTTTTGTTTCTCACTTGTTTTGGATAAGAGAGCTGTTTTACTGTCAAAAAACGTCCAAAAATGCATAAAAATTGCACTAAGAGTACAACAGAATGCCGTTGTGCAAGGTGCAACGGAATAAATTGCATATTCGATATCGGCGCAAGTACCTCAACCCAAATCCGTTGAGTTTTTTTAGTTCGGACCATATCCCCTAAATCACATTTTTAAGGGTTCACCCGCTCATTATGCAGGGTTAAAATTTTGGAACTGCACTTTTTCGGATAAGGCGGATAGTATCGACATTGTGGCAGCTCATTTTGTTGGTTCTCAAAAAAGATCGTTGGATGAACACCTTTTTGTGTTTGGATCGTAGACTACAGGGTGTTCCATATTAACCCCGCTTCCCTTATACCAGTAATAGGTCAACTCTTGAGACTTACATGTATAATGGTTCGCATACCCAAAAAAATCGAAGGGATTTGAGATATGCTGAATATTCAAGACACTCAAAAGTCACATTTAGAACTCCTACTAAATCTTCATACCAAATTTCAACTTCCCAGTTCAATTCGGTGGTGTGATGAAGGGGGGGGGGGGGGGACAACCGTTTTTCGAGATGAAATAATTGACCTAGAAAGCTAATTTTTGACAGTGTTATGCAACTGTGAGTTGTCTATTGATTGACTCAAAAAAGAAATTTTTTTGCGATTTTAGCCCCTCGGCACCCCCCATCACCAAATTTTGGCCGATCTGAATTTTGATGCGGGGTCACCCTCACTCTGGAAAATCGTATAGTTCGCCAATCGAAGTCTGTCCTACGAATATGTTCGGTTTTGGTCGATATCGAGTTGAGCAAATAATTTTTTTGTATTGGGGATGGGGGTGAATAAAACTAAGAGTCTGATACGGCCAAAAATGAGCGTAATGATCCTATAGAACTCTAAAACTGATTTTATTGATATTACTCCCCCCTCATCAGCCGTAGATTGATAGACCGTAATACCCTCGTTTTCATGGACGATATTAGATAAAGAATCAGGCTAATTAATAATAATAAAATTTGCCATTTGCTCTGAAACACAATGAATGCTGAATCAGCTAAGTAAATAATTTTAAGTTTTTAAATAAATTCATAAATGAATATCTGACATGGTCAAAAACGGTCGTAATGGTCTTTTAGAACCTGAAAATGGATTTTGTTGATATTACTCCCCCCTCATCAGCTGTAGATTGATAGACGGTAATACCCTCGTTTTCATGGACGATATTAGATAAATTAATGATAATAAAATTTGCCATTTGCTATGAAACCCAATGAACGATGAATTCGATTTCTAGAGTACTTTTTGGTGTTTAGATCGTAGACTATTGTACAATGTGGTAAAAATCGAATGCACTTCACATTATACGAGGAAAAAAGACTTCGTCGCTGGTTGCTGACTTAATGTACACGCTATGCTGTACCTATACGAAAATTATACGAAAGACAAAAACCGACTGGTTATTACGATTATTTTAATCGAAATCATTAACACGATTACAATAAGTATGTATACACTAGAACTAATTAGATAATTATATCGTCGCCGAGTGGAATGGTATGATTCTTTGTTCGTCGTTGTGAAGATGTTCGAGCTACAATGGTAGGTAAGACAGAGGTATGAATATGACACGAGCACGTACAAGCGTTTAAATCTCTTATTAGCTAGCGGGCACTCATACCGACGGTGTAATCGATTCGCGAATGAAAAGCAGTATAAGTACAGATGAAGTACTCGCTCTGGGTGGAGGTACGAGAGTTGTACGTAGACGTACAACTCTCTGTATAAAGGTTTAGAGAGTGTTGACGTTGAGCGTGTGAAACTCTCAATTTAGAAACGTTAGGTATATTTTTTCGGGCTGGCGATGACGAATACGTACCTAGATGTGGAAAGTTGGGAAATGCATCGAGGCGGCACGAAATAGTGAAGAAATGTTCCCACTACTCCTGTGTAATAGTCCTAGCTAGTGTGCAATATTGCCTCTCATGTGCTGGCAAATTATTATGAATTTTTTTTTTTTCTTTCTTTCTTTTCTCCTAAGTTGCATAGAGAGTAGGTAGTCTACGTGGTACCTTGTTGTTGTTGTTGTTGTTATTGTTATTGTTATTGTTGTTGGTGATATGTATAGTGCAAAGTAATCTACCTAGTACACGTTAAACTGTACAGTGTACGGCGTACAGGTATGCAATGTGCAATGTACACTGACGACAACGACGCCGCCGGTTCACTAAGCAGGGCAAGGATATTGCAGTCCTTCTCTGTCCCCTCGTGCTTGCACTTTTATAGGTATAATTTACGTGCACGTATATAACGTATTTACCAATCAGACATGAACGATACGGAAATTTATGGTTTTACTGGCGTTTGTTGTAACATTGAAAATGCAATATTAATCGTGATTTTTCCGCCATCCAGTATTGCGGCGTATATACTCGTAAACTTGAAGACACGAGGGAGGAGGGGTGTCAGGAAAAATACCAGGTGTTGGTATGTTTGGCACGGTGCGATGTGACGATGAGTCGACGAAATGTGAATCGTAGATGACATATTGCAGGCGCTAGGTGTCATAGGTACTGGGTAGATAGATAATAGATACACAGATACACACTTACACACAGACACACACACGCGTATTACCAATATGTACACGCATCGCATATACCATACACGTATGCGGTATGTAATATTATTAGACGTAATATGTGTGCATCGTTTCGCTGGTAAGTATTTGTCATGTAGGTAGGTAAAGGTATAAGGTACTTCACTCGTACTGTAGCCAGATCACCCCGACCTATCAACGTTTAATATCGATTAGGTAATTTGTACCTTTCGTCGTCTGTTTTATATTATTTTTTATTGTGTTTGGTTTGTTTTTTTGTTTCATCACCCAAGAGACGAGCATATTTTATCGAAATGCGGATTGGACGCTGTGCAGTATTTATCGTTTCAGCGAAACGTCATCTTGTTGGTTGGCATCATGACGTCTATTTCGTTAGGTATCGTGTTACCTATAAATTTCGGCGGAAGTTTACAACCGGGAGATTCCGCCTTCGGCCATACCACCGTCAGCAATTTAGAACCGCAGTGAGTATCCGGTTTTTAGGTAGACGTACGGTTGCGAATATAAAATTCATGAAACTATAGTGCCTTGTTTTTATCACGTCTTCGACGCCATAACCACCCTCGTACCTGGCGTTGCAACATCGCTCGTCGAGTTCGAGTCGCTTAGATTATATGTCAATGTCACCCCATTGATTGATGTTTGCGTGCATAGTTGCAAGGTATCCTAAGTATGTACGTCTTTCGTAAAGGCATCGAATTGAAAATCGCTTGCCTGAAAGTTGAAGTGAAAATTTTAATCTCGTTAGAAAATGCCCAATGTACATAGAGAGTAGTATACGAACGATTGATCGTTCAATGAATCGATCGAATATGTAGGCAGCTGGGCACCATATGTGTAGTCTACGTACCTTGGGAAGTAAAAATTATAAAATACGCGATTATTTCTTTTTTCGCAATTATGAATCATGCCGGTTGAGAAAATTTCATCTTTATGTAAGTGATATCAATATCTCGTATTATCAATTACGCTACGCAGAATTGATAATACTGATGAACAGAACGTTGAATCAGTTATCTCGCACGTGCGTGCCTTGCTTACTCATCAAACGTTTGTAGAAATGATTAAAATTATACGAGGCCAAAAAAAAAAAAACGTCTCAATGCGTTGAATTTCGAGCCTGCTAGATTTGGTAAAATATTGAAAATATGTGAATTGTTTCATTTATAAAGTTTTTTTTTTCCTAGCTAATGTTAAAGGGGTAGGATAATCAACAAATTTTATTGTAAATCGATGATAACGTCAGCAAATTTCTTTACGAATTGAGGAATTCTGCTACATTTTCGGGAAATATGAATTTGAATTTATGTATTTTCTCCGAAATTCGACAACGATTTTTGATCAATTTTCACATATTCTTCAACATTATTTCTTCATGTTTATCCGATTATCATTGATTTGTGATATCTTTTCATGATTTTTGATCAATTTTCCTCACTTTTTTCGTATTTTCGTAAATTTTTTACCCAATTTTTAATGAAATTATTGATATTTTACGTCCATTTTCGCCCATTTTTCGTGATTTTTCATCATTTTCCTGCTATTGGTTACCATTTTGGACAAATTTTTACCCGATTTCATTGCCTTTTAACAATTTTTTTCGCATTATAGGTCAATTACAGTTTATTTTTCATCATTTTTTACACATTTTTATCACTTTTTTACCCAATTTTCATTGACTATTTACTATTTTTTTCATAATTTACGTCGATTTTCACCTACTTAACATCTTTTTTT
>FIZR01015699.1:0-26762 GCA_900060175.1 Ferrisia virgata
GACTTATAATTTCCCCCAACTCGTCCCATTTCGCCGTTTGCTGCGAATAGGTCCAATCATTCGTAATTTCGCCAGTTACCAGCCTCGGACAGTTTTCCAACTCTTCCAACAGCAGATGTTTCTGGATTTTATTTATTTTTCGGCCTCGAGGAGCCCCGTTTGGCCCATTTACGGCGTTGCTAAAACAAGGAGGAAGAAAGTATGAAAAATACTCACACAACCCATTAAGAATTGGAGGTACACATGAATACACGATACTCACTTCATTGTGATGTTTAGGAAAGAAATATTCAAAATATTATTATTTAAGAAAATTAGAAAAATATTAGAAAACTAAAAGAAATTAAGTCCGCTTAGTCTGCCGGAAACAAAAATAAGTTTTTTCTTTTTATTTTTTGGCTTTCTTTGGGTTAAAATTCACTCTAATTCCTAAATAGCGATCGAATAACGAAAAAAAATAGCATAGCGACTGGTCCGGACCACTCGCTATGTTATGTTATTTTAACGACACAAAAACTCATCAAACAAGTTTATAGCGAACGGATAGCGAACGGTTAACGAATCGTTATCGATGACGACAGTTCATAATAACCGTCCAGATTAAAATTGGCAGGTGAACGAAAGCATTATACTGGGTGTCCAACGACATGATGCCAAGATGTGGTATTTGCACATGACCAAGCACCACCAAGAGAACATTCCCAATGAATAAGATTCCCATCTTGAGAATTGAAGGGACTAATGAGTGTTTTAAGAAAATAAATACTGATCGAAATGAATTTACAAATATGGTAATGAATAGTAGATGAAAAACTGAGCAGTTTGTTATGTTTTTCTTTAACTAGCTTCAAAATTAAAGGAGCTGTTTCTCAAGTTAATTAAAATGGAGAAATTGTTTGAAAAATAACGATGGATATGGATAGTGCTTGAAACGCTGAATTGATTTTGTTTTTCCCATATTTTACCTAACATTGAAACTGAAGGCGCTGCGACCAAATTTTTTTTTCCTATGCATGTAATTTTGATATTGCTCCTTCAATGTTTTGTATTAGGCAAAAAATAAAGAGAACAATATTTGTTCAATTTTCTATGCTTTATCCATCATCATTGTTTTGGAAGAATTTCATTTTGACCAACTTTTTAAAATGGTCCCTCAGTTTTCTATCGTCTATCCATTATCATACTTTAAAATTCATTTCGATCATAATTTTTTTAAAATGCTCATTTGCCTCTTCAATTTGCAAATGGATAACTTTACATTTGATATGGAGTATAGATCTGCAGTACACACAGACGTTAACTCAACGAATCCACTGGAAGCTCCTCTCTTCCCTACAGGTACCGCCATACAAGCTTCGAGAAGTTGTACAAATCAGCAATTTCAAAATTGAATGTTGACAAAAATTTTTCCTGCAAATTTTGTCATATACATATTTTGCCTATCTCCATTATTTAAGGGATAGCATTCGTGTGAATTTATAAGCCCCTTCAAATAATGAAGAAAGGCAAATTTCGCATGTAACTGAAAATTCTGCAAAAGTTGCGCACTGCAAGGTTCACTATTCAAATTCACAATTTGGACAAATTTTTCTTCCTTGAATTTTATGTGGAGGGTGAACGGGGTAACGTTGAATTCTTAACCCTTAATTTCGTACCGTGGCGGAAATAACGTCACAATTTTTTTTTCATATACATAATATACTATGGGTCCAAATAAGACGAAAAAAATTTTTCCAAAATTTTTGGACCCCGGGGGACAGAATTACGAAATGTCTGTAGGAGCGAACACTGCAAATTACACCGCATTTCATTGCTAGCGTGTCACGTCCGGTGTAACGGAGGCTGCGAAGGTCGTCGCTTTGCTGTTTATAGTTTTTATTACCTACCCAAACTCCGAGATCTGAACAATTCGACACAGTCGTTAATAAATATATGTACACAACTCTAAGCACGAGTTTATTGCTTCAAGTCTTTACATTTATGAAAACGTAGGAAACAATTTCTAACTTTACACTTAGTGCTAAAAATCGATGTTTTTTTATCATACAACAACGGCATCGTCCTTCATCACCTATAGTCTGATTTCATTAGCTGGAAGGAGTACACTAGGTTTTGGTTTTATTTTCGTAATTTTTTTTCTAACGTGCTTCTTGCAGTGTTCGTTTATGATTAGAGGCTCTCCAACGCGATTTCTTCGTTGTCATCGTGAACCTCTTCAATCTGAAAGTTAATCAATTTTTTATGACTTTACACACACAAAAAAAATTTTTTAGTGGAACTAAGCTTACTTTTTCAACTTGGTTTTCTTCGTCAATCTTTTTCTTTCTTTTTTTCTTTGGTTCTCCATCAGTATTTTTCTTGGGCTCAACTTCAGAATTTTGAGAACGTTTTTTCCTTTTCTTATCAGAATTTTTGTCTCCTTTTTTCTTATCGTTTGTAACATCACTTAAAGGATCTGTCGGAATAAAGCACACAAATTTTGTTACTCATTTTTGAACCAGATTCATCACCCTCAGAGAAAAAAATATGAAGTTTCTACTCACTTTCGGTTTCCTCGTTTTCAAACAAATTTTTGGTGAGCAGAGTTGCTTTGTAATTGATCGATTTTTTTGTCTGTTTTCTTTTACTCTCGGGAAGATGAGGTGATGGCAAAATATTTGAAAATGGCGGACTTTCATCTTTTGAAGATCCTAAACTTTGCTCAAGTGTTTGAGAGGTTGAACTTGATCCGGGTGTTTGAGAGGTCGAGCTTGGTCCGGGTGTTTCAGAGTTTGAACTTGATCGAGATGCTCCAACATCTGAACTATGTGAACGAGTTTCGACAGTAGTGGAAACAGTAGTAAAATCAACCTGAGTTGCAATGTTAATTTCCTCAGGATCATCAGGATCATCAGGATCTACATCGTCAGAAAGGTCTCCAAGAGTAACACCATCAGCAGATTTTTTAGTCAAAGTGCTAGGAAGAAAAGCTTCGTTGGGTATTTTATTTGGCGCGTAAGGATAAATTCCAGTTGCAGAGAAACCACAAGTAATATTGGATATTGTCATGCTTTTATTCCAAACTGGAGTAAAAACCGCTCTGAAGCGTTCTTTATTCAAACTTCGCTCAGGAAAACGAGTCTAGTAATTCAGCAGTTCATCATCCCAATAATTCTCGAATGGACCATGTACATTTCCTTCACATTTTTGTTGTTTGCAAAGTGCAAAGAGCTCCTGAGTGTTTCGTATCTCTTCAAAGTCATCACATTAGCAATTTGACCATAACGAAATTTAGCAGACCAATAGTCTCAGTTGACTTTCATTTTTCGTTTTTTGATAGATTTGACATTTATTGAAACTTTGTCACTTGGAGCTTGAGCTGACTTCAGAGCAGCTTGAGAAGATCGGCGTGTTTTTCTTGTTGGTTTTGTGATAGCTGAGGTTGCTGTTTCATTTGGAACCTTTCTTGCTCTTTTTCTTTTTGGAGGAGATGTCGGTTGCGTTGTCTCTGAAGGAGTACAATTTTGAGGAATTATACGTTCACGCTTACTTTTCCTTCGCTGACGTTTCTTCGAGAGTGAAGAAAAAATTTCAACCAACTCCAAAAACTTTTTAAAATTTTTTAAAAGTTACTTACGCCATACCGGACAATGCAAAATTAAGGGTTAAATCAAAAATATGTCCAAATGTGAATTTGAATGATGGACCTAATAGTAGGTAACGTTTGCAACATTTTTGGTTTCATACAGAAATTGCCTATCTTCATTATTGAAGGGGCTGCATTCATTTGAATTTTATAAGCTCCTGAAAAAAATCAAGATAGGCAAATTTTATATGCAAGTAAAAACTCTGCAAAAAATGCCTACCACAAGGTCCTCTTTCGATCCAATCATCAATCCAGATGGCGGACCTTATAGACAAAAATTGTTTATACAAATTTTGTCATGATCATATCTTGCATATCTTCGTTAATGAAGGGACAGCGTTCGTTTGAATTTTATATGTATCTTCATTTTGCAGCATTTTTGGTTCTGTACGAAATTTACCCATCTTGGTTATTTGAAGGGACTTATAAAATTCAAACAAATGCTGCCCCTTCAATAACGGAGATGTGCAAAATATGAACATGACAATATTTGTATGAAATAGTTTTGTCTATATGGTCTGCCACTTGTAATCTTGTATTAATGATTGAATTGAAATTTTGAAATTTTTCATTTGTGTGATTTTTCGATGCTTGTACAGCGCCTCCTACGGAGAAAATTAGAACTTTCAGTAAGCTATGTTGAATTCGCATCTTTGTGTATTGTAGATCTATGCGATTTCTATGATTTTTTTTATTCTCTGATCGAACACCTTGTATATCATCTATTGAATAGCTGGAATTTCGGCCATTCTAAAAATGCAATGCTCGATAAAATAGTTTGTTAAACTTGATTTGTACTCTTTCCAATGCATCGGGTTGTTTTGACATATATTCACTTCATTACTGCCTATTATTGAGCTCCTTGAAATTGTTATTTATTTATTAAAAAAAACGATGCGATCGTCAAGACGAAAAATTACTCTTAGCACGTTCGAGATACCTAGTTTAATTAATTTAATATCAACGCGAGAATGTATCGTTTGATTTTCCGACTTTGTTATCTCGACAAATTTTCAATACTCCGAAGATAAGAATTAGACTAGTCGATTTCTTGAATTTCGATTCCATATAAATGAAGTAACACTTACGAACGCGATTTGAAAATATGTTTTTATTCGAATGAGAATAAAATCTCATTTATGGTGACTGGTACGTGTATTTGTATTCGCGTAGCTCGCAATGCTACGAATCCTTCTTTTGTACCTGCTCTGGTCTGCGACTGATACTCTAGCTGTTGAAAAAAATCGTAAAAAAGCCATCTGCGTAAAAAAGCCTATCAATGGTGTGTATAAAGTCACCACACAGTCGCACTCGTTCAAAAGGCTACTCGAAGACAATGATATGTTCATCGATAGAAGTTTATTTATCAAAGAAGTGATAAAATGTCGCCATAAAATCGTCGTATTGAACCAGCCAACAAACTGGGGTAAGAGTACAACACTGGATATGCTAAAGACATTTTTCGAATTACCTCTTAACCATATGGGAGATATCATCGAGCCGAAGAACGATACTCGCAATTATCGTATATTCAAATATGGCCACATTACTTGGCAAGGTATTATCCTGGGATACCTTCGAGAGCCTATGTTAATTTCGCACACCGCAGAGTTCGAAAGGCACCAAGGTAATTATGCGGTGATATATATAAATCTGGAACAGGTCACCGGTACCGGATACGTTGATATGTTTCGTTCATTTAATCAAATGATGAAAGAAGTATACAAAGAGCATTCGTACGTGGGATTTTTACTTCGTCGTTTATTGGAAGACAAAACTATCTCTGCTAAAGATCGTAAAATCATCGAAGAAGATCTAGAATCGTTTCATCGTATCATATTCGGACTGGAGGACGAAATGGAACCTATCAGAGATAGTATACGATTTTTGAGCCAGTTACTATATAACTACTATGGTAAAACAGTTTACATATTAATTGATAACTACGAAGCACCAATTATGAATATGCTTCTAGACGAAGAATTCTTAAGAATGAATGAGGACAGTGTTATCAAATTATTTTCCGAAATCTTTACCGCTGCTTTTGAAGACAACGAAGCGCTAGAAAAAGCAATACTTTTCGGATCTTTGGATTTATGCGTCGATCGTCTGCTACCATCGATGAACCTGCTACGTTGCGATTTTTTCAACAATCCTTGGTCAGAGTTCTTTGGCGTTTCACGTATCGAAATAGAGCAATTATTCAATGTAGCCAATGTAACCGAAGATGTGATATCCGCTTTCCTAGCTCGTTACGGAGGATACATAACCAGCGCTAATTCTCAACCGCTTTATAATCCGTGGTCGGTGATGAGTTTTTTGTACGAGAAACAAAAGTTGAATAATTACTGGACCTCTTTTCAAGACGCTAGATTCGCGCTGAACTCGTTAAGATTCATACCTCCTCGTTTGATCGTTGAAAAAGCAATTTTAGGATACGACACAACGTTGCCAATGCCTAACCTTAGACTAGAAAAAGTACACGTAGTCGAACCCAGAGACGCATTGTACCAAATGGGCAAAAGTCAAACTCCAACAATTACCAATACCACTGTCGATGGTATTATTGCCAGACTCTGCTCGGCGGGTTATTTTACCTATGCTGGTCACAGATACGATCCTGTAACCGGTATCAATCGTACCGTTATCAAGGTACCGAATTGGGAAGCCACCAACGAATTGCTAATGCGTTTGAAATGGGTATATCAAATGGTGGAGAGGATATCGCCATTGGGGTTGGAATCTATGATACATCATTTAACGTTATTTATCGAAAATGACGATATTTACGCCAAAGGCTTCGAATACCAGTTCACTTCGGTCTGTTTGATATATAAATTTTATAAAAATCAATTCGCCAAACCTAATCCTAAAAAATTAGCCGAAATTAATTACGATTTCGTGAATTCTTTTTTCACCTACTACGGTTTCGAGTTGATATTCACCGAAGGATTTCGTGGCAATATATCGCTCGAGGATTCCGAACCGAATTACATCTTATATAAGAAAGATCGGGGTGTTATTGTCAAATTTAGATTGAATTTTCCCTCCGGCAAAGCTATTTGGCAAGAGTTTAAACATTTTAAAGATGTATTCGATACGATGCCTGGGATAAATACCGTTAAGGTTATCGGTATCGGTATTAGCGTCAAGAGAAAGGTCAACATATATGCCAAAGATCACCGTGTTAACGAATCATTCTACACGAAATCGTGGAATCGATATTATCCTCAACCTCCTCCTGATGAAGATTATTAGCTTTTAATT
This sequence comes from Ferrisia virgata, assembly GCA_900060175.1. Classification (NCBI taxonomy): domain Eukaryota; kingdom Metazoa; phylum Arthropoda; class Insecta; order Hemiptera; family Pseudococcidae; genus Ferrisia; species Ferrisia virgata. The sequence continues at coordinate 6,893 of FIZR01015699.1, forward strand.
GTGTGGCCATTGTTACTATTGATATAGAAAACCTGTTTGGGTTCATGCTGTTGGAATTTTTTTGTTTTTTGAAGAGCTGCTGTACCTGCCTAATAAGAGGGAATATTTGGAGAATGGAGTCAAGTAAAAGTGATGGGAAATTAGGGCTGTTGACTGTAACTGTAACCAAAATGAATCATTAGATGTAAACTGTACCTGCAATTGAAATAAATCAGTAATATTACTTATACTTTCTTCTCTCAACCCACTAAAAGTTTTATTCAAAAAATTTTTTTAGTCTTCTAAGATTAATTTCTGAAAACGCTATTATGAGATTCCAATTGGAAATTTTTAAAACGAATTATAGTTCATCCTACATTCAATCGCCAATGGAGAAACAAAATGTAAAATTTTAGAATTTAAACATTTTTTTCCCAGTAACCTTTGATGTTCTGTATTGAAGCAAACTTTGAGAGTTTTTGTTCAGACCATTAAGGGTAGGGTTGTGCAAAAATGAAATTTTAAAAATACCCAATAACGTTTCAGTTTATAATGTCTGCAGGTTGTTTTCAGTCCTTACTCGAGCCTAAATCAAATGCTTTCTACACTCCGCTAAAGACATTTGTCAGATCTGATAAACAGTTGAAGTTATTGACAATTTGGATCATTTTAGTTGCTTAATTTGTTATAAAATGACCAACAAGTGCACTGGCATGCTACCTGATGCATTATGTAAACTATGTCTGTGTAGTGAAATTTGACTGCATAATCGTTAAAAAGCAATTACCAGTTACCAAGTAATTGCAGAAAAATTACCCAGTAATCACCAGTAAATTACAGAGTTATTATTGGTAAATTACGTAGTAATTACCGGTCAATTGCCTAGTAATTGCCGGCTGATTACCACATAACTAACAGTAGATTGCCAAGTCGTTATCAGTAAGTTATCTAGTAATTACCCGTAAATTGCTGAATTAATTTCAGTAAATTACCTAGTTATTACGAGAAAATTACCTAGTTATCACCAGTAAATTACCCAGTTATCATCGGCAAATTGCCAAGTCACCATTAGTAAATTATCTATTAATTACCGGCTGATTACCAAATAACTAACGGTAAATTACTCAGTAAACACTGGTAAATTACAGTCATTTCCAGTAAATTGCCTGGTAATTACGTGTAAATTACCCGGTTATTACCAGTAAATCAAAATTTTCTTGGTTATTTACTGTTTTTACCGTAAATTACGTTATAAGTAGGAAAGTGCTAGATTTTTTGGCGGATTTAATTTGTACTGACTCAACTGGTGACACTTGCATGGCGGACAACTTCAATTTTGTAATAATCTGATTCTCATTTTGACAACCATGTATCAACAGTATGAAATCTGGTAGGAAATTGTGATTATTTTTAATTTTTGGCTGAAGAAGTACCCAAAAAATTATTATGGTCTTCCGTCGCAACTCCCATAACCTATGTAAATTAGAGTAAGAATCAGGAGTGTATGCATATCCGGCAACGTTGCAAAGAGAACATCAAAAACGGATACGCTTCGCTTTTCACATATGCAGATTTTTACCTTCCTCTTTCCCATATACTTTCTGTAATTGTGCTCTTTTATTCATCCAATTTCAGTGCTTGTTGAAGATTAACAACAGAGATCTCCTTTTGCAGATACCATTCATAAATTGTAGTCCTCAAATACTTGGTGAATACTCAACTCTTAGAAAAGTAAACGAGTAAGTGATCTTTATATTTTGAAAACTAATAAATTATGTGCTTTGGTGAAGATGAAGTCCATTATATTATTTCTCATACTTGACCGCGTATATTAAAAAAAAGTTTCAAAAATTTAACTCTAGAAATAGTGGTACTTTTAGGAGTATATCTAGAATGTGGCTTTGGACTTCTCGGTACAAACTGTGTTGTGGAATATGGAATACTAGTTGTTGTAGATGTCGTTTGCTGAACAGTCGTAAATTTCGTTCTTTTTGTAAAATTACCTTTTACGAAGTTAGTGACGTTGAAATTCTTGCCTTTTTTCTTCTTGGTAAACGTTGCATTACTAAGCGGTCTGGTAACATTGGCACTTTTGAATTTCGAACCTGATTTTGATTGGAATTTCGTGCTCGCCTCGAGCGTAGTTTTGGTTTCATCTGCTGATTCTGTAACACTAACGTTTTCTTTAGAGCTAGATTTCAATTTTTTAGTAACTGACGATGGTGTTGTACTCGTTGCAATCGTTGTTAGATCACTCGATGAAGATTTATCTGGAATGATTTCGGAATTATTATGATTTTGTGGGTTTGATTGCTGAGCTGATACGATTTTGGTAATGTGTGTTGAGTAATCTTTCGTTGCTTTATTAGATACAGATTGTTTGGAAGATTTAGTAGTAACTGTGATGTTTGGTTTATTCAATCCGGTTGATGGCGATTGATCAAGTGTTTCCGGTGTAGTAATCATTGTTGAAGATTCAGCTGATTTGGAATGAGCGATGTCAACTTCATTCGTAACTGATTCACTTTGTAATTTGATTGTAACCTTTGTTTTTTTTGTACCCAATTGGGAAGTTTGTATTGGAACGATTGCAGTGCTGGAAACATTAACGTCGATGTCTGCTGATACAGAACGTGTGAATCTGCTACTTAGTGGGTAACTATTCTCGAGAAAGGTGGCCATTTTGAATGCATTATTTTCTATGTAATCTTGTGTTGAATCTTTATCGGAAGTGAAAGTATTTTTCAAGAAGTCCGTTGTTGTTTCATCTTTATGAGTTGGTATTTGGATTTCTTTGTCATTTATGTGATCATTGGTAGATGAAGATTCGTTCGCAGATTCAGTAACGTTGTTATTTGGTTCTAAATCAAGCTTCGGTGTGCTTAGAGGGGAGAATACTGTAGAAGTTGATTGAACTTCTGGTCTGGTAAATGATTGAGTTTCCGGGTCTTTGGTACAATAATCCGTAGACGAAGTTTCGTTTGGAGATTTAGTAACGTTAATGTTGTTTGGTTCTAAATTAAGCTTTGGTATGTTCAAAGAAGAACATAGTACGGATGAAGATTGGAATTCTGGTTTAACGCTGGTAGTATTTTCTATATTAGTATGATTAGAGCCAAATGTGCGTTCAATACCAAAACTACTCGTTTGAATATTCTTTGCTGCGTTGGTTGTCTTATTTTTTAACGATTGGGTAAAGTTACTAGTAGAATTAGATTTCATCTTTTTAGTCTGTTTCTGTGTAGATTTCGTTGTTTTTTGGCTTATTCCTCCACCCGAATCAGGAGTAATATTTTTCTTAGCCTTTTTCTGTTTAGATTTCGTTCCTTTCTCGGTCATTCCTCCACTTCCTTTGTTCAGTTCAGCAGTGATAATGTCTGGTGGAGGTTCGGTTCCGTTATGTCGAGTGATAATTTTCGTAACATTTGGTTGCACTCCAATCAAAAGGTGTGTGACTAAAGTAATATTTGAGCCGCGGCGAATCATTGCCCAAGAATGAGAATAATTACCAATGCTATTGAGTATATCTTCGTCCTCGTAAATGGAATCAAAATTGAAGACGACTATCGAACCTACGGTAGATTTAAGAGCTATGAAGCCGTTGCTGATTCTTCGATCCACTTTATAATCGTGATGGTACTGTAATCTTAGTGCGATGTAATCGATGATACGTGTACCAACTGAATTAGTTTTTGCCCATTCAACCGAGCTCGTATTTCGTTCAAATAATTCAGTATGTCGATTGAATAGATTCTCGAATGATTGAGTTAATGATTTGAAATCTAGATCGCGTTGTCGACTGAATAAATACGAATGTAATTTAGCTGTCGCATCATCTGCTAGTTCAGCATTCAAGCCTAGATAGCTTTGGTAACACGAACGCAGTTGATTGAAAACAAATAATTTAATTTCCAAATTAGCTATTCGCAAGCTAAACGCAGTATCGTGATTTGATATTTTATCGTAATTCCTCCACGTCAAGTACCCCAGATCGGCTTGATACATGAAAACTTGTGTGATTTGTTTGGAACTCAAAAGTATGTTTTGTTTAGATGACACATCGTCGCTTAGCGTATCTTTCAACGCGGAAAAATCATCGATTGAAAATTTTTCCAATGAACGAGGTAGGAATTCGGATTCGTCTCTTAGAAAATTTCTCCAAAGATGGCCAAATACCTGGATATTCCATAGACTAAGCAAGAACCACCTGTATGTGATGTTATCTGTCCAATAATCGCCTATTTTCTTTCGCTCGAAGAATAGCATTACAGGCCAAGGGCTGTAAATTGGATAATGTCGTCCCATCTGGTAACCTTCGTAATACTCTCGCACCGGCTGCGTTTTTCCACCTCTCGTGAGATGATATTTCGCCATTGTCTGGACGTCTTTCTGAGTAAATCCGAAGAAATGCGATAGATCGTTATCTAATGCGTGATAAATGCGCTTCGATGAAACCATATAGTCTATGATGTGCCTATACGTGCTGTGAGTTCCGGTTAAAATAATCCTACTCCAGATATCTTCTCGAGTACATACGCTGCTGATAAAATGATGAAAAAATTTGAATACCTTGTCCTCTTCTTGTTTAGTGGTATATTGTCGATGTAGATACGAATCTAGCATAGAGTCGTACTCGTCTATTAATAAAATAGGCTTCTTATCGTAAAACTTCGTAGCCATACGGGCTAAAAATATCACCATGCTGGGTAAATCGATAGCGTTGGAGTCGTCACCCAGGGTCCATCTAGTTCGATTGAAGTAATCGGAAAACTTACGAAATTCTGCCGATTCGTTGGCTGAGATTCGCGACGTTAAGAACTCACATCTTAGAAATTCACGACCTATACGATCTCTGATGCAATCCCAAGTTGTACTGAATTCTATATTCCATAGGGTCTCGAAATTCAAAAATATTACCGGATGTTGAGCTGCGTGCCGGTCGATCACGTCCATATGACGGGATATCAAAGGTTGTTTTCGTAGGCATTCAGCAACAGTACCATTATTTTCGTCGAGTATTTTGCCCAAAGCGAAAAAATTATAAGAGAATGTATCCTCGCGAGCCATAATCGAGTTATTGTAATCGAGCTGGAATTCGGCGAACGTTCTGATCATGTCGAGATTCACAGTTTTTGAAAACTTAGGTGGCAAATAGAATATCGTCAAAAAAGGAAAATTTTCTTCGAATACCTCCCGTAGTAAAAGACTCTTATCGATGAACACATCGTTTTGTGCTATCAATTGTTTGAAAGGTTTCGATTCAACATGAAATTTCAGTGCGTTCAGTTTGATGGTCATTTTTACTGATATGTTTTTCACGCATTCTGATGTTTCTTCGAGATATTTTGATGCAATTGTGTCGTATACGTTCCATGTTGCCATTAGCCAAAAAAACAGACCGACGAGTACCATGGTTCGAGCAGGTTACACCAGTAGGTAGGTACCTGAGGAATAGGATACTTTAAGTAAATATGTGGTAATTTTTCCATTTTATTAATGGAATGCAGGTGGAGAATAATTTCTCATACGTAAATTGACCTTCGTGCACACGTTTTCATGATAAGATCCGTGTAAAAAAATAATTATTAAAATACTTTGAAATCAACTTACCTCGGGTACCTGTTTCCTATTCAATTAAGTTTGCAAAATTCATGATGAATTTCGGACATTTTGTTGTAAAATTGGGGGAAAATTCCTCTCAATACGTACTATTTTCTTTATACCCTTAATCGGATTTTAAATGTAGCAATTTTATGTACGAAAAGTCTCTTCCACTAATTCTCATCTATCTTTTATATTTTATGCTCAATTATCAGATCAAGTAGTAATTAAATTTTTTACTCGAACAGAGTTTCCTCATTTATTGCCTAGGAATCAACACTCGAATACTTTTAGTGAATGAAAAATAAATGAAAATAATTGCCAAACTCGATGCGATGGTAGTAATCTTTTTTATCTGGCTTTTTTCGATGTTATCAAAACGATAAAATTATTTAAAAATTTTTAATTAGTCGTTCCAATGAAAAAGTGCGTTATGGATTTTTATAAGATGAAAATTTGACTTGTAGATCATTTCTATTTGCATGTGGATTCAAAATTATGGAGAATCATTCGATGAACGAAAATATGAATCTTATAAACCGTTTATTGCTTTTCAAACGAAGTTTCAAGCCACATTAAATTATTTATGGGACTGTTCACTATTGAAATTTGACTTACTTTTGGGTTTCCAAGCGAACGATTGTGTATTTTTTAACAAATCTTCACTTATGAAATTGTTTACTATGAAGTTATTCAAGCTAAAAGGATTTTTCACTATACTCAGATTGAATTTTTGTGGGAGCAATTCTTCAAAACTTCAATCGAATTGTTCGCGAACGAATTTGCCAATTTGTTATCCGATTTGACTATCAAATAATATAAAAAAATACATAGTTGTAGAATGTAACATGTGATAAAATATATTTCCTCCCGAATCGTTCGCGAACGGTTCATTTGCGAACGTATAGATGTTTTGTAGAATGTGATAACAAACCGGATGTATTAGATACGAAAATTTTGGTGGCATGATATGCGAATGGATTTGATATTTCAATTTCGTTCGCGAACGATTCATTCAGAGATGTAGATTTTTTTTGTATAATGAGAAATGGACTGAATTCACCAAATTTGGTAACATTCATGATTGTTGGTGAATAAATTTGATGAGATTGGAAAGCCGTTCTCGAACGATTCATTTGAAAATTTAGGTAATTCGAAGAACGTGAAATGAGACTGCGCTGATTTTAGTGTTCGGTGGTGAAGGAACTGAATAATACTTGAAAGTTGTTTGCAAACGATTCATGTAGAAATGTAGATTTTTCGTAGACTGAGAAATTAGGCCAGGGTCACAGGATTCGATGATTATGATGATCTTTCATGATTGAACTCGATCATATTTGAAAGTCGTTCGCAAACGATTCGTTAGAACATGAAAATGTTTCGTAAAATGAGTATTACTGAAGTTAAATTTATCAGATCCATATATTTTGTCAATTGTCAGTAATTAAACTTGATAATATTTGAAAATCGTTCGTGAATGATCCATTTGAAAATTAAGATGAGTTGTTTAATGAAAATAACATTGGCTAAATTCGCTTCATCTGTAGATTTTGCCGATTGCTGGTGATTGAGCATGGTGACATTTTTGAAAATCATTCGCGAACGACTGGTTTGAAAATTGAAATGTTTTGTGGAGTGAGAATCACTTGGGCTAGGTTCATCTGATCGAGCGATTTTAACGATCGTTAACGATCGAATCTGATTATATTTGAGAGTTGTTCGCGAACAATTCGTTTGGAAATTAAGATGTGTTGTAGAATGAAACCGACTGGGGCTGAATTTACCTGATCCATAGATTTTACCGATTGTTGGTGATTGAACTTGATTACATTTTTGAAAGTCGTTCTCGAACGATTCGTTTAAAAATTTCCATGAAATGAAGGATTAGGTTGAATTTACCACCCCTAGTGTTTTTTTTCGACGTTTTTCGATGGATGATTTCGTTACTTGATATTGTTCGCGAACGATTCATTTCGTAAGTTATGTGGTCTAGATGATCTTTAGAGTCGTGAACATTTTGCTTTTTCGTAGAATGAAGGATTGAGATAGATTCACTGTACCGGGTGAATTTGTTTTGATGGTGTGACGATTCATTTTAGAAGGTATGGTCATCTTTGAACTAGAAATTGAATTCACTGCATCCGATAATTTTGGTGATTATTTGCCAATGATGTATTTGATCTTTTGGAGTCGTTCGCAAATGATTCGTTTGAAAATTTTTGTTTTTTGTTGAATTAAATGTTGGTTAGATTCACCATACCCAATGATTTTTTAGTAGATGAACGTGATGGTATTTGGTGTCGTTCGCGAACGATTCAATTTATAAGGTATGGTCATCATTGAACTAGGAATCAAATTCACTGGATCCGATGATTTTGGTGATTATGTGCAAATGATCTAGAATGTAGATAATCTTTTGGAGTCATTTGGGAACGATTCGTTAGGAAATTTTAGGTATTTGTTGATCGAAAGATTAGGTTAGTTTCACCGTATCCAGGGATTTTTTTTATTATTTTTTTGGTGACTGAACTCGATGATATTCAGTGCCGTTCATGAACGATTTACTTGGTAGTGCATGTTTTTTTCGTCGAACTACAAGTTGTATTCAGCGAATCCGAAAATTTCAGTGGTCGTTTGCAAATGATCTAGATGATCTTTTAAAGTCGTTCGTGAATGATTCAAATAAATAATGAAAACTTTGTGCAGCGGTAATTTATTCGAATGAAAAAGTATGAAAATTTGCTTTCGAAAGGAGGGATATAATTTCGATGATTCTTTTTCTCAAAAATCAATATCGTTCGCGAACGATTCTGTAAACTTTGAAAAAATTAATTTGTGAACGACTTTTTCAAGTTGTGAAAGAATCATTTCATAAAATTTCTGTCAAATTCTCAGTCGTGTATAGCTCTTGAAATACTCAGAACGAATCGTTCGTGAACGACTCCAAACAATTTTTCAAGGGAATCGACTCATTAAATTTGTAATTAAGCGTTGATAAGTCATCTCAAAAGGTTTAAATTGAAGTTCTCACTTATCATTCGCGAATAAATTTGATGGTTTTTTCGAGTCGTTTACGAACGACTTATTTGCATTATAGAAAAACCATTTTTACAAATTACGGTTGAATTTTCGGTCCTATAACTTCTAAAATATTTCGAACGAATTATTCATAAACGACTCGAACACTTTTACCAGTGAATTGGCAACTCCAAATCATCGATAAATTATCCTAAGATCTTTGAATTCGCGTTCACAGCGATAATTCGCGAATTAATCTTTTCATTTTTTCGACTCGTTCACGAATGACTGATCATTACGTGAATTTCGTAACGAATATGAAAGTATTGTGGTGAACTTGTAATGTAATAAAAGAATCGTTGTGAATTTCGTTCACAAACGATTAATTGAAAGAAATTCGCCCTTTGAGCACTTCCAAGAATAAATTAAGGAAATAAAACGGAAACGAATGAGAAAAAACTAATCTTCCATTGCAAAAGCTACGTATAATGAATTCATATGATTTTCTCTCGAATTCGATAAATTGACCCGAATCATCTGTGCAATGTTCAATACGTTTAATGGCTTTTAAAACAAATCAGTCGTGCCATTTAAATATGTAAAAATCGAAATAATAGAAAAAGATATGCTGTATTTGTATGTAATTGATTCTTAGTTGTATTTGGAATACTCAAATTAACATTTTTTCAAGGATTATTCTTCTTCTCGTTACTTCATCTTTCCCATTTTCCAGTTGAGTTTTACCTCAAAAGTATAGGTAACTGTATATTTGATTTGGTCATTCAGCAAACGCGAACCCTTAATAAATGCTTCCTGAGTTGACAAAATTTAGCACTACTTTCCACCATAATCAAGGCAATGGGAAGTTTGATTCTTTTTAGATTTCAGTTTTAAAACCTCGTATCTTCTTATTTCCTTGTAATCCAGGCACGTGTCATTTGTACTATCAATTTAGTCGATTTATAAAATTAATTCTTCAAGTTCGTCGATATACGTTTTCTCTGTTCAAAAATTCCTTCGATACTTCCACATTTATCTTTTTATCTAAATGGTAATCCCAAACCATATACGTGATCATGGTAATATTAACAGTACTAATTAGATGACGGAATTTCCTCGCCAAAACAGCATTTTTCGAACGTCCCATCACATGTTCTGTTCTGGTATGAACAATGACAGTATGTTTATCTCCGTATAAAATTAAATTAGGCTTAGAATACTCTTCGCTGACGACCGTCCGATAATTAAACCGAGACCTCATATTAATGGTAATAAGATTCAGCATCGAATACTGTACAGTTCGATTGATAAACGTTAAATTGGCATGTTCTTGGTATTGAAACAGGTTAACCTGATCGTATAATTTTTGCAAACTATCTCTGAACAATTCCGGACGATCACCTTGGAGACATTTGTGAAATTTCTCAGTCACCAAATCGATAACATCGTCTGCAATATTGTACTCGCTTTTGTACTGCATTAGTAAACGTTTGCTGAACTCGTCCATGATCTGTAAGTTGGGTATTTGCACCGCTATCATTCTACGATGTTGATAAACTCGACGTTGAATGGCGCCCAAACTTAGGTACCCAACCGATGCTAAATACGCTAAAGCTATCTCGACGGTGGTAAATTTGTAATCCACGTCAACTAATGTAGTTTGTTGTAACAACAATCGCAAGCTGTCTAGATCATATTTCGTGATATATAAACTCTTGGCGTTAATCGTTATAGGTTGATGATTGATGAGCAGTTCGTAACTGCCTCGTAATTTTGGTAAACTCATAATCAAGTTGATCATCTCGTATTGGTCTTCTCGATCGATGACATAATTGGCAAATTTTCTAGTCGATAAATATTGCACGATGGCCGGAGGCGAGTAAACTAGACAGGTGTGATTTTCGAAGTTCGATCGGTACCCAGCGTACCATCGAGTGGCCTCGTTCAATTGGTCGGAAATTTCAAGATGCTGGAATAAGGCCACCATTTCGGACTCGGTAAAACCGTAAAAACGTAGCAAAGGATTTTCGTACACGTAGTTAAATTCGCCTATCGTGTTAGGTGTGTGGTGGGCTCCGGTACCAAATTGAAAGGTCCCCGTTAGTACACCTTTCTCCAAATAGGTGTTATCTTTGAAGGCGAACCTCATCAGGCTTTTGAAAAAGTACGTCGTATCGTACTCGTCGCCTTCCGGTAACGGATGCGTACTATTGAGTAAGATATTCAAATGGTAATCGTAGTCGTCGACTAGGATAACGACCCGTCTTCGGAAATGATTGAATAGTAATCCGCATAGAAATTTCAGACTGTGCTGAAGAGTGGTTACGTTATCTTGATTCATATTTACAAAAGTCGCGTACCTGCAAAGCATATGATAGGATCTGCGACGAGCCGAACGGGTGGCTTCTTCATTTCGCATAATGACGTATAAAGGTTTCACTACGAATCTGAATGTGTTGAAAATATCTTTAAGGTAGGTTCGCACATTGGTGAGAATTTCTTGAAACGTGTTACCACGTGCCATCTTTTTCATCTCAATTTTAATCACAGGGTATTTACCCAAATGATCGAGGATGAATTCGTCGTAAGCCGAGATCATCAAAGGGTTTTGCAGTTTACCATATTTGTCGTTGTACCACATCATTTCTCCTTCGCTAAAGAATTTGAAATTATTCGAAGCTCCGATCGGATGTATTTCTTGTCCTTCGCTGTCGTAAGGTAGCTGTACAAAGGTGTTGATCATGTCCAAATTCATACTCTTACCCCATCCTTTGGGCGCGGTTACTAAAATGGCTGCGTGCGAACATTCGAATATCGTCTTCAAGAGTAAACTCTTATCTATGAAAATGTCGCTGTTTTCTACCATTTCGATATAGCTGCCGGCATTTTTTACCACAGGATTGGACGTATTACGAGGCTCTTTTCGATAGCTTATGGATGTTTCCAACAGTGCGGGTTTCCATTGGTCGTCGATCGATATCGATAGGTTTAGCAAGCAAAATGCCACCAAGATGATCGATGGAATATGAAACCTGGCGAAAGCTAAGGAACGAACATTTAGAATATTATCAATTGTTCGTACAGTAAAGCTAAAAAATGAATGAGAATAATTACTTGATCGAGTATTATCAGCCATAAGATGTAAATTTTAGCGACATTTGCATTGGAATCGTGAATTACCAAAGGTTGGAACCAGTCTCGATGTTCGTACTTGCATCATTCGTTTTAGATAATTTTTAATGTAATCAGATTTCTTTTTCCTCGTTTTCATTGATTAAGGTACGTTTCGTATTTGAAGATATCATTCATCGCAGGTATCGTTGAAATTTTGGAAATGAATTCAAATGTCTCGGTTTCTCTTGATTTGAACGATTTCATCGAAGTTAAAATTGTTCATCGAATAGTCAGACGATTAAATAATATTGTAACGTTGAATAAGTTCGAGTTGATTCTGACGTACTGATCGAGATAACGAATTTGGGTCGTGATATTTATTTACTCGTGCGTTATAATTGAATTGAAATATGCGTCGATTATAAACTTTTAATTTGATTGGTAACACTGATTTTTATGTATATTAATTTTCAAAATTTGTACCATGTTTTTCCTGTCTTTACCTTGGGTTTTCTCGAAAAACTTATTGTGAAATAAACCCCCAGTAATATTTTTTTGGGTTCTGAGATCATTAGCTGATAAGATGGGTAAGACACGTGACCCATTAAGGCTATTTTAATCACTTTTTGGCTTTTCAGATACACACGTCAAGTCTATTGTCGTTAGTTTGGTGTCATGTGAAGTATCATTTTCAAGTCAGTACACATAAAATCCCGCTTTGAAAAATTTTAACCAACCAGGATAATGATGCAATTACTGTGTCAATTTTAAATCAGATAAACGTCCTCAATATCCTATGGCACAAAAGTGGTATGCTTTTGGCAAAGTTTTGAGTTTCAGGTGACATTTGAACAACGCATTACTGGCGAACTTCTGACACATATTTGTTGGCACTATCACGGCACAGATATGTTATAAGTTTGACATTTTCGTTGGCGCATTAATGACATATAAATGACATATTAGCATACTTCCAACTTCGATTTGGCTGTGACTAATGCCATGTGAATGACATCCGACATGCTTTTGATCTGATTATGACATTAATGTGACTTAGGAGTGGCACACTTCTGACAACATTATGACACCATTCTGACACCATTTTGGCATGATTCTGACTTTATTTTGACACATCTATGGTGTGCTTTTGACACTAGTTTGGCACATTTTTGACACAATTGTGGCATATTCTTGACATTGTTGCAAATATGTCACAATTGCATCAGAACTGTGCCAAAGTGGTATCAAGAATGGTGTCATAATGTTGTTAGAAGTATGCCACTCCTGAATCGCATTAGTGGCATAATCAAGTCAGAAGCATTTCATTACTATGTCAATAGTGTACCATCAATGTTCCAATACCTCGTTAAGTAAACGTTGTGTTATCGTCAGGTTCAAAAAATGAAGTAGTTAATGCCCTTTAGGTCTTCTTATGATGACTGCCACAGTAATTGAATTGGTAAAGAAATCGATTTGTACCCAAGAGGACCCAGGTTCAAATCCCACCGTCGACAAGAAAAAAAATTGAAAAATTTCGTGAGTTAATATAAATAAAAAAAAATTAACAATAATACTTTAATATAAATAGTAATTCAGTTTAATGGAAAATGAAATAGTATGTCAGATACATATCAGAAATATATCAGAAACATATCAGCAACATGTCATTTTTGGGATGAAAGGTCTTATTTTTGCATCAGAAGTGTGCCATTATCATATATGAGAAATATGCCATTATGGTGTCAAAAATATGTCACTAATGAATCAAATACATGTCATTAATATGTCACATTAACATCATAGTCATGTCATAATAAAGCCCTTTTGGAATCATTCTGGTGCTACAATTGCACCATTTCAATGTCACTGTCATCAGTTTGGCAAATATTTAGTGATCTCGGATTGGCTGAAACATTACCAGAAGTGTGCCATTTTTGCTGTCAAAAGTCTCATGCCAGAACAGTGCCATGTGACACTACTTATCTTGACACCATTTGCACAACGGAATTGATCCAAATACGTGAAAAAATGTTGGAAAATTGGGTGAAAATTGATCTGAAATAATGGAAAAGTCGTTAATAATCATCGAAAATTAGTTGGAAACTGGATAAAAGGGGTAGAAAGTGTGGAAAAGTCATTCTAAACAACGAAAAAATGTTGTAAAATGGGTGAAATATAAGCTAAAATATGAAAAAAAATGTCAAAAATTACATGTAATTGGGTTACAATATGATACAAATGGGTAAAAAATGCAGAAAATTGATCAAAAATCTTGAAAAAAATCAGAAAAAATTGACCTGAACTATGATTTAAAACGCACACAAAATTGGATAAAAATTTGGTAAAAATTGAGCTGAAATGTAAAAAAATCATTAGTAATCATCGAAAAAATCAAGTAAAAAGTGCAATAACTGGGGAAAAGTCATTGAAAACTATGTGAAAATTTAAATAGACTATGAAAAATATTAAGTATCGAAAATCACAAAAACATCGATGAAAATTCGTTGAAAATGGTTAAAAAAAGCAGAAAATTAACATAAGATATGAATTCAAAAATTGTTCAAATTCATCGTAAATTAGGTAAAAATGTTAAAAGTTGATCAAAAATTTGAAAAAAAAAACCATTGAGAAATTAACAAAAATTGGCGATGAAAATTGGCTAAAAAGTCCGAAAAACTGATCAAAAATCAGTAAAGAATCTCGAAAAATGGTTGGAAATTGACTTGAAATATGAAAAAAGTCGTTTAAAATCTGAAAAAATTGATATAAAGTATGAAAAATATCATTGAAAATCGGAAAAATTTGGGAAAAACGTGTATGAAATTGATCAAAAAATTATTACAAAATCAGTAATTGTGTAAAAAGTCGGAAAAATTGATGGAAAATCATTAAAAAGTCTTGAAAAAGTGGTTGAAAATTGACTTGAAATTTGAGAAAAGTCGTTAAACTTCCGCAAAAATTGACTTAAAATATGAAAAACACTGGATTAAAAATCACAAAAATTTGAGAGGAAAGTGTAATAAATTGATCAAAAAATTATGACAAAATTGAAAATTAACTTGGAACGTGAAAAAAATCGTTGAAAATCTGCGAAAATTTACATAAAATATGAAAAACAGCATTGAAAATCGGGGAAATTTGACAGAAAAAGTAAAAAATTGATCAAAAAATCCTGACAAAATTGGTAAAAATTAACTTGTTATGAAAAAAATGAATAAAAATCGTCGAAAATTGAGTAAAAATTTAATAATAATAGTTGGAAAGTATAGAAAATTGATCAAAATTTTTAAAAAAAGTTGAAAAATCACTGAAACCTGAGAGGAAATTTGATTTTTAAAAATTTCAAAATCATCGAAATAGGGTAAAAAGTGTAAAAAATGGAACAGAAATTTAGAAAAACAATTGAAAAATAAGCCAAAATTAACATGAAAAAAATCATGAAAATATCTTTAGAAATCAGCAAAAATTGGGTGAAACGTGTCAAAAATTGAGAAGAACCATTGAAAACAATGCGAAAATTGATATAAAATATGAAAAATATCATTGGAAAATGAAAATAATTTGGGAGAGAAGTATGAAACATTGATCATGAATCATGATGAAGATGTGTGATGATTGACCCAAGTTATGAAAAAAAATCAAAAAAAGTGTTTGAAAATCAGTTGAAAATTTAGTTGTTGGATTGCGAAAAAAAATCAAAAAAAGTGTTTGAAAATCAGTTGAAAATTTAGTTGTTGGATTGCGAAAAAAAATCAAAAAAAGTGTTTGAAAATCAGTTGAAAATTTAGTTGTTGGATTGCGAAAAAAAATCAAAAAAAGTGTTTGAAAATCAGTTGAAAATTTAGTTGTTGGATTGCGAAAAAAAATCAAAAAAAGTGTTTGAAAATCAGTTGAAAATTTAGTTGTTGGATTGCAATCTGATAATGTGTACACAAAATAACTAAACACAATGAAACATCTAGAGAACTTTATATTTCGACGTCCAGCAAGATTATGATTATATGATAGATAGGTCACACTACATATGAAGGAATAGAAATGTATCAGTGTTGCCATATGGTCACTTTTACATTAGTGAAAATGGATAAAAAAAGTGTAGAAAATTGATGAAAAACCACAAAAAAATGTTGAAGAATGGAGAAGAATATTATAAAAATTGAACAGAAATTTCTTCAAAATCCTCAAAAATTGGGTAAAAAGTGTAAAAACTTATGAAAAATAATTGAAAAATGAGCGAAGATTGACATGAAATGTATAAAAATCGTTGAAAATTATTGAAAATTGGGTGAAAATTTTGAAAAAAATCGGTAAAAATCCGCAAAAATTGAGTAAAAAGGGTAATAAGTACAAGAAATTGAACATAAATTAAAATCGACACGAAATATTTAAGAAAATCTTTAAAAATCATCGAAAATGAATTTAAAAAATTGATCAAAAATCACGAAAAAGTATTTGAAAATTCACCTGAAGCATGAAGAATGTCATTAAAAATCATGAATAATTATAATGGTACACGTTTAGATTCCTCTATTTCTTCCCATATAAATAAATGGCCATGACTTGAATATAAATTTGGAAAAAAGGATAGGTACACTTTTAAATAGATAGTCGACCTTTAATCTCTTCGTCCATCAGGTTTGGCATTACAACACAAAATTCAGAAATCAACGTGGATTTATTTACTTTTCATTTAAAGTTATCTTCATTCCTTGAAGAAATGTCACCAATACTCAATTCCAACGCTTAATTTCAGAAAATCAATATGATTGGCCACGTTGGAAATAAGCGTTTCACTTGAACGTGGCGATTTTCATAAAATTACTAGCCCCTCTACCCCCCTCACAGCCAAAAGACATATCCGTGCCAAAAAAAAACGTATTCGGAATGATCGGCGACGAGTCTTGCGAAATGGATGGGCATCAATGCTAAACGTCTTATTCGCACCCGAATGTTATCAGATTTTATTCAACATCGAGTTAGCTTATTTTTTTCTTCGTCGATAAATTTTTAATATACTTATCATCGTGAGTCACGTATTCAATTCGAACATTTTTATCGCTATCAACGTCGACAGCCATATAAGTTAAATACTTCACCAACCGATGCTGAGCTGGCAAAAATCCCAACACTCGGTTTAACGTCTCATTTCTCATCGTACCATTATCGTATTTAAATTCCATCACCACCGCTGTTTTCTGTCTGTCGCAGATATCTTGATAGTAAATATTATATCGAGCCGAAGAAACGGTCAAATTAGAGCGAATCTCTACCGACGAAATAATCATCGACGATTCGATAGCAACAGATACGTGACTAGATACAAATACCACAGATGCAAAAATAGCCTCACGTGGATGAACTTCGGGATCACTGTTTATATTCTGGTAAGCTTTGGTTAAATATCTTTTAAACTGTGTTACCGATTCTAGCATCGATTTACTATCGAGTACGTTGTTAATTCGAACGAAATCCATCATAGTCGAACCTATTTTGTCGAACGGTATTCTGGTTTTATCGAAATTCTCGTACAAGCTTTCTCTCAAAGCATACATAATCTCTTGACTAGCTGCCTGGAAGCCTATACCATCGGTGGAATATGTAACGTAAGCGCATTCCATCATATAAATCCATAAAAAAGCTCGATTCACGAAATCCTTATAATCGGTGGTGTTTTTTAATACAGAAAGCGTGAGCTTATCACCGATCCAAATCCCTGGTAGTCGTATCGATTGATTCGAGCACAACAAAAATAATTTCTGTTCGAATTGTGTGTTTTGAAAAGATCCAACGATGAATTTAAAATCATCCGAAGATGGGTGTTTGTATACTTTACGATGTAATAATGTTCGATTTAATCTGATATGTTGGCGATATTCGAGATAACCAACGATAGAACGTGGATTGTAAATATCGTATTCCGGATGTATATTTGGATAGACGTAAAATTCGCGTAGTTCGCTCCTCTCGGCCGGTGTCAACTTCAATTTAGTTATCATTTCTTTCATTTCCGGTTCAACGAATCCTAGAAATTTATCGTAAGCGTTCTTGATGGAGAATTCGTGCAAATGAAAGCTTTGCGTTTCGTTACTGTACCAATTAAACGGTATACTCGTCGTACTGGCGATGACCAATCTAGCTAGATAATTTCTAGGATATTTGGAAGCGTAGAAAATCATCTCGTTGAAAATATCGTAAAAAATATCAACGTGAGGGTTACAATCGGCGTTGAAAATTGATCTTTTCATCGGTGAATCGTAGTTATCCACCAGCAATACGACCGGAATCTGGAAATAATCATGTAACATTTTTACCAAGTATCCTAACAAACAGGTTATTTCCTCGGTGTCGAATCTTCTTTCGTGCAGTTCTTGTAAAAACATTTTTTCGCTTCTGGTCAGTCTGTCTTCGTTGAGTATTTGCGAATATTTATCAATAGCTTTGATTAAAACGTCGTAAACGAAATCGTAAACTAAACTGCGAGTATATTTCACATAATGCGGATTGATATCGGCGTCTAATCGTAGAACAATATAACGAGCCAGATTACCATTGATGAATTTTCTGTACGTGCCGATTTTCGTTCGATTAAATACGTCGAATGAGATCGTTGTGTTGGGTATCTTGATGGTGGAATCGTAATGAAATTCAACGCTGCTGAATAGTTCGATCATGTCCAATACGGTGGTTTTGCCGAAACCCGGAGGACATACTATGAACTGACGTACGCTGCTGACCAAGTCGTCGAAAAATATTTTTAACAGGAGGGTTTTGTCTACGAATACTGCGCTGTTGACCAAGTTGCGAAAAGTTGACGATTTTTCCCCATTGCACAGCGATATTATTGCTAGTAATAAAATTAAGCGAATGTGCTGCATGAAGATGGATTTCGATATGATTTAGAGTGGCAATAATGAGTTCATTCCAAGACCATTGGTTTGATCAAGTTCGTGTTCTCTACAAACAGATAAAGAAAATCAACTTTAAATATTAATGCTGAATGAATTTTCTTTTTCCTCGAGAAATATGATTTTAATTACAAAATGTAAATATCTATATAAATAGTGCAACTGTGTTTGAGTTGGACGATATTTTTTTTTTAATTTCTTACCATTTTGAGTAATCCAATATTAAAATGCTAGGTGCATGCAACTGTGTAATGTGATCCGCTCGCTGAGCCTGAAGCTTTACTACGAAAATGTTTGTGCCAATTCGTTTTGATTTTGTAGATTTTTAATTTTGAGATGAATTATTTGATTTCGATTATCTCTTCGATCGGTTTCGTGATTAGTCGAATGCTGTAGGTATATTTATTTTCATACAGATTGAATTCGTGTATTGAATTAAAATTTTAATGAAATTTTCCGCGTGGTTCCTGAAATGATTTAACGTTTTCGCGTAAATCAACACCCGGCTCCCACAAGTACGACCATGTAGTCAAATTCGCAATTTGATCTCCAGTAATGCCTTGGTTTTTGTATAAAGCTGCCATCAAATTATTTAACACCTGTGACAATGCCCAAAATAAGGTATTAATCGAGATCAATTTGTGAATCCGACTTCATTATCGTATTTAGGTGGTTTGATTTATGTGAAAACGACACCAACACCAGCAACCTTAGTATTGCCCTAAATTTTGGGACAGGGAGTGCCCTCACGCGATTTATTTTCCGTTCAAACCTCCCATTCGCGTTTTAACTCTTAACCCCTCATGCACCCATTATAACAATTCTGAATTTATGGTTTTTCGTATTCTCAGTTAAAATTTTTAGTAAATTAACTTCGATTCTATTCATTTTTAGTGTATTAGCCATCATTTGCGAGAAAAACGCATTTCTCGAGTTTTAACGAACAAACAGCGCGAATCATCAATAAAAATGTGTGTCACTTGTCGATTGACTGCCAAATGCTGCTCGATATGGTCCCTGTAATTGTGGTTGGGGAGATTTCCACAAATAAAGTAAAGGGAAAACACGTTCTAAATAAGAAACGAATCGTTCAAAAGAATCAAATTTATTTATTTATAATAAGTATCTACACATGAAGAGTCTTCATCTCCTAGAGCTTGGTCTGGAAGCTGAAGCACCTAGGGACAAAAGTGGAGGGACAAAACAAACGAAAAGGGTTAGTTTAAAAATAAACTAAATGAGATTATCTAATT
>FIZR01015700.1:0-50392 GCA_900060175.1 Ferrisia virgata
AAACCATTTTTGGGAATTTTAAATGTTCATTTTAATTATTTTTATTTTTCTATCCCCCCCCCCCCATTTTTGAAAATCATTTGCTCAGCTCGATACCGACTAAAATCGATCAAATTTGGGCAGCGAGCTTGGATTGGCGTCAAATTTGATATTTTTGAATGAGAAAGTCCTTGGGACGAAATTCAGCCATATCCAAATTTTGTGGCAGAGGGTACTGAGGGGCTATAATAGAAAAAAATGCTCGTTTTTTACATCAAACGATAGAAAATCAAAAGATGTGTAGCATATTGAAAAATCAGCCTTCTAGGTCAATTAGGAGAGGAAATATAAAAGGTTTGCTCCGTTTTAGACCTCGAAAAAGGGCACTTCTTCCCCCATTACGCTTCCAAAATCAGGCTAGGAAGTTGTCATTTGATATGCAGACTTGGTAAGTGCCATAATTGTACTTTTTTGCGGGTTTCGACTTTTCAGCCTCATTGCACTCCCTTGCAGCTCCAAAAATGCAGTTTTTAGATATGTTTTTGTTATTTTTTCGAGTTTGTCCGTCGCATAACTTCCCTTCAACTAGATCTAGGGATTGAAATTTTGTATACAAATTAAGTATATGTATAGGTCTTGGATGTGCCTTTTGCAGGTTTCGCCTATTCACTTCAATATCTACCTGTATGCCTACCACTTTGAATATATTCTTAATTTGTGAAAAATCAAATTCAAAATTTTGGGGATTTCAATTTTAGATTTTTTTTTTTCAAAATTCGGAGAAGGATGGTTGAGAAAAGTTTTGAAATTACG
This sequence comes from Ferrisia virgata, assembly GCA_900060175.1. Taxonomy (NCBI): domain Eukaryota; kingdom Metazoa; phylum Arthropoda; class Insecta; order Hemiptera; family Pseudococcidae; genus Ferrisia; species Ferrisia virgata. The sequence goes on from FIZR01015700.1 coordinate 793, forward strand.
TCAAATCAACGTGGTATAAATTTGGCATGTGCCAAATTGACTTCTGTAACTCCCTCCAAATTGGTTTAAATTTTCAAAATTCACATAAGTAATCGAAAAAAAAATATTAAAAAAAATTATTATTATTTTGAATTTTTTTCTTGATGGGTAACAAAATATACATGGTTTTGTACCTCTCCCCCGCCCTCTTCCCCCCACATAAAACATTCTGTAATTTTTTCCCCCAGATTTCAGGAGATCTTTTAAAGGACGTCAGTACCAAAAAATTCAAAAAAAAATTTTTCGATTTATTTATGTAAATTTTGGAATTTTAAACCAAATTGAAAAAAGTCTAGAGTGAAGCCATCACAGACTTTCAAATTCACTTTCCTCTCCCTCCCCCTCCCGTTAATTTTCGTTAAAATGACCTAGATACACTTATTCGGTGGAATCAAGCTGCCTACATCGTAATATTGTAATTTCAGCCTCAGTGGATGGCCAAAATTGAATGTTTGGATAGCGAATTGATCTATCTACATATCTAATTCCAGCTTTCCATGTCAATTGTAAGCTGCTGAAGTCGAAAATGGCTGATTTTTTTAGACCGGAAATGTAGTAGAAAACCGGTTTTATTGAGTTGTAATTGATTTAGGGAGTTGATTTTTCAACCTAATGTTTTTCTTTCGATTTCCTATCGATTGGTTGAAAAATTTTGATTTTTTGTGTTTTTCCCACTTCTCTGGAATTTTTAAAAAATATTAACTAAACCGGTTTTTGATCGAAGCGACTCGAAAATTTAATAGGTTCAATTTGTTGTCGAACTGAATCGAGAATCCAAGTTTGAACGAGTTTTGCTGGTATTGAGCTAATTTGTGGATTTTAAAATTCGGGGCAAATGGAGGATGGTAAAATTGTACATATATTATATCAAATATTGATGGAACTGGTTTAAATGGACCTCTAGGCGTCCAATATCTTACATTTAGCCTATTTTCGGATATATTATGAAGTTCGAGTTAAAATAGCATCATAAAAAATTTTAGGCCCCGCAGATTCTTAAGGATTCCCAAAGAAGAGCAATTTTTTAATGAAAAAAAAACTATAGTTTTTCGTTCACAGAAGGCGAAAAATAATTTTTTTGGCGAAACAGCTCCTTCCAAGAAAGATAAAATTTGTTGCCGGGTTTCGGTTAAAAGCTGCAAATTAATATTTTTTTTATTTCATTTTTTTTTTTTTTTTGAATCTTGATAGTAAATTTTTTTATTTAACTCAAAAACAACACGTTTTAGAAGAAATTGGCATGGAAGCAATGTTGTAGAGAATAAAATTTCCAATAGATAATAAATTATAAAATTTTTTGCTAGGATCAATGGTTCTCAATATAATTAAGATTTTTGTATTTTGAAATTGGAAAAAAAAATTAAAAAAATCCATCGAGTTATTTAAACTTTAAAATTGAATTTTTCTATCAACGAAGATCCCCCCTTTGGCCCCTCTGGTCCTTCTCTCTTATTCTTTCCTATTTACTAAAACTTTGGTCATCATTTTAAATTTTTTCTAATTTTATTAAATTGTCCAATCTGACGATTATTTATTCAGAATGAATATTTTATGAGTTTTATCGAGATATATTTCATAAAAATTTTGATACCCCGAAGGTATCATCTGTAAATTTTTTTATTTTATTTTTTTTTTCGTTCAGCAGTGATTAGGCCTTGTTAAAAAACAGGGGTTTAAACAAATTTTGATTTTTGCCCCTTACTAATGCGAGAAAACATAAATAGTCCTATTGAGATGATTTCACCTGTACTTAGTACTTACCTAGGTATAGCATTATATTTCCTGATATGCTGAACTTGTTCTGTGACGTCATCAGGATTGTGAGTAAAATTCTCAATTGTGCATAATATTCCCACCAAAAGACCATCCTGAAACAGAAATAATTCACAAGATTCATTAAACTACCCTAAATTCTGAGGATTTTTTCTAAATATATTGGTGATATTAAACTTTGATGCAAATTATTATGCAAAATGAAGTATAAGTAAAATAGAAAAAAGAGGGGTCAAATGCTTTAAAAAAATTTTGTTTCTTAATTTTTATGTTTCTTCGATTTCGAGGTGATTTTATGGGAATTTCATTTTTTTCTTTCAATTTTTACCTTTTTGAAACCCGATACTAGGCCTACATTTGAAAATAGGCCAAACAAGAAATAGTTGAAAAAGGGAGGCCTGAACAGTAGGTTCTTTGAAAATGTTTATTGATGCTAAAAAATTTTTTTTCTAATAGGTTTCCGTGAAAAATTTAGGAATAAAAAAAATATATATAAAACTTAAATTAAAATGACTTTAATAAATTACAAAAATAATATCCGCATTGATTATTATTTTTTTCTTCCTTTTTTTTCTCAGGTGTATATTTTATTTTGGGAATTTATTTATGTATTTCTTAGTCGATATTTGAACCCCATAAAAATGATTAATTTTCAGGAACAACTTGACTTGTTATAGGTATAATGGAAATGACTGTACCTAAAATCTTGCTACGTGACATAGCAGCGAATTTTTTTGTACACGTTTTTAGTTCGTTTGTTTATTTAATCGAACGTCGTCTGTTCAGGTAAATAAAACGTGTAGGTATTTTTACAATTTGAAATTTTTTTTTTAGCTCGTATTTGCCATTAATATTTACTTAGATATTGAATGACACAGACAACTAAAAATACAACGAACATCGGTTTCTTGTTTCGGAATATTACCAAACTAGAGAGACTATCAGTTGTTAGGTATTTTTTATTATACGATTAAAATTTTTTTTTCTTCGTCTCAAGATAAACCTATCAAACTCGCGGTGAAAATTTTGTCGTTGTTTTTTTTTCGAAATTATATTCTTATCAATTTGAATATTTTACCCAACACGTTTGTCGACGGTTTCGTAAATTTTTACGAGGTGTTATGAAATATTGGATTGAATTTTTTCAAATTAATTATTCGATCGTTTTTACAAGGTCGTATCGAGATTTTCTGACATAAGGGCGAAGAAAAAAAAAAGAGAGAAAAACCAAATTAACGCGAACACGAAACAGCTAACTCGATAATTTAATACGCCTATATTGGAATACTTCGTTGTTATAGCTCTGGTTTTTATTTCGCATTCGAAAAATTCGTAATAAAAAATTTCACACTTCGATGATAAAAATTTTAATCTATTTTCGAACCAGCTCGAAGCCTCACATCGTATCGTACCCATATCTTTGCAGACGAAAATCCCCACGTCGTTATTTACGGTGAAAAGAAAAACAAAAAAATTCCCGCCGAAAAAGAAATACGTAAATAGGTCGGTAGACAACACTGTGACAACATCGAGCAACCATAATGGTATTTTTGTGAGTTCGACTTGGAAATGAGAAACCATTATGAAAATGTTGACAGTTTGACGGATTATACCGGCGAAAACAGGCAAATGAGAATACGAGGCGGACGTTCTCGTCGACTAGGCAACTCCTCCCCTCGATTCTACACATTAAATAATTTCGAAAAAAGAAAAAAACCAATTCTCCTGCCATCTACATGATTTATTTCATACTATTGACGAGATCGATTACTGGCAGAAAGGTTACACAGCACAATTTGAGGTACACTTTTGACAGATATTACGTTCGTGTAATAGCAGAGAGCTACACAGCCCAAGCTATATACCTGTGATATGACGAAAAAACCTACACTTTTAGTTTCAAGATTATATATATTTTCTCCACAGCAACGAGGGTACAGCTAATTGAGGTGTAAGGTGAATACGATGTTTTGTATAAGTAAACATTTGATTGATTTATCTACATGTTTATTGGTGCGAGTTTTGTTCTTACCGAACACATAACAGAATAGGAATTGCTGGCCATAGTGTGTCTTGTCTTTTTCGATCTAAAGATAGAGCCACTGATTTGGTAAATTATAATATTGTGAGACATTAAAATCGATGATATTGATCTTGCAACTTTTATTACACGCTTATTCTCGTCTCCAGTCGATGTTACATGCTTCGCAAAGAGAGAGGAGCATAGAAGAAAAATTAGGTATCCAGAGGAACCTAAAATTACTCGAATTGTTGTAATAGAGAATTTTATTTAAAACCACAATTTTTCCTACGACTTTCCCCCTTTTCCTCATACTCTTCAAATTGTATATTTTTCACAGAAAAGCTTCCAGTATGGCAAAAAAAAAATACATTTTTCCTTTGATAAATAAATCAACTGGAGGGAAATTTTTAAGATTTAATTTTTAGCCCAATCTGTTATAGTTATATTTGCCCAAGTACAAATACACAAATTCAGATTATTACAGACAATTGACGTATCGTATAAAGGAGGAAGGAGGTTATGGAGGGAGGTAATGAATAAAATACGTTTTGGTAGGGTCTTAAAAAAAGAAAAAACCATTATCTAATATCATTTTTAGTCATTTAAGACGTTTATTTTTCCTATTCTTCTCCCCATTCCAAAACTAAACCCACTCACTACCAAAATAGAGAAAATTCGGCCAGTAGACTTGGATTGCACCCAGATTAGATGTACCAGAGTGAAGGTGCCCTGGAGGCGAAATTCGGTCATGTCTAAATTTAAAGGAGGGGGGAGGGGTGCTGAGAGGCAAAAATCGCAAAAATGGTTTATTTCAAAATCAATCGATAGGTATCCAAAAGTTGTGTTACGTATACAAAAATTGACTTCCTACGTTGATTAGCGAGGGAGGGAAGGGTGGGGGGGGAGATGTGAGGCTTTTCCCAATTTTTTAAACCTGAAAAAAGTCGATTCCTCGCTTAAATTCTCTCAAAATTGAGCTACGAGACTGGAATTCGACGCGTAGGTCAAGTAACGGTTGTACATGTTAGGGGGAGGAGGGGCGAGTGAAAATGGTTTATCAACAAAATACGTTTTTGGGTTTTAAGAAAACCAATAATATCATTTTTAGCCATTCAAGAGGTTCATTCTTCCTATTTTTTATTTTAATTTTTTCCCCCCTAAAACTAAAAAACCACTCGCAGCCAAAATTCAGTCAGTAGACTTGGATCGGGCCCAAATTAGATGTACAAGAGTGGAGATACCCTGGAGGAATTCGATGGTGCCCAAATTGGGGGGTGGGGGGTGCCGAGGGGTAATGAATCGTAAAAATGGTTAAAAATTTAATCAATGTATCAAAAAATTGACTTCCTATGTTAATTATAGGAGGGTAGATGTGGGATTTTTTCCTTTTTTTAAACCTGAACTAAGGCAATTCCTCGGATAAATTCCCTCAAAATTGAGCTACGAGACTGAAATTTGACATGTAGATTAAATACGGATCGTACATGTGACTTTCTTGGGTTTCAAATTTTTAGCTCCATTTCAACCTTCTCACTGAACCCAAAAAAGGACATAGTTTGTGACGTTTTCTAAGGACCCCCCCCCACCCCCTCCATATATTCATTAAGGGTTGTATAATATGGGAAGGCTGAATTTTCCTTTTTTTTTTAGAAATTTGCAAACAACAAGGTCCCAATAGTTACGAAAACAACCCCAAAATTATGTGATGAAAATTTTCAGCTTTCTAGCACAATTTTTTAAATTCGCAAAACTGACACAAAGATTAAAAATTTTCAGAAAATCGAGAAAAAATTTATTTTAAAAATTTATGCATAAAAATGGAATTATTACGCATATTTATACCCAAAATTATCATTGTTGTCAAATTTTTGCCATTTTCCCTTTTTTCACAGATTTTTAAAAAATGTCACTTTTTGCTTTTTTTTTACGAATTTTTGAAAAATTATGAAGATTTTTTTTCCGAAATGCCCTCCCCCTTCCCCCCAAAATGGATGTAGGATATTAATCTTACATGAATAAGAGGAAAATTTCAATTTTTCGTGCCATGATTCAGGGGTACTCAAAAATAAGTAATTTTCACGTCTTTTAAAATAAATTTGCTGAAAGTCATCTATTTTAGACCCTCAAAAGTACTTTTTCATTTTTTTTATTTTTTATTTCTGAACAATTTATTTTGTATAGTTTTGTATACTGAGATATCTATTAAGAAGCTCTGAAAAGGGCATAAAGCATAAAAATGGACCTCAAATGGACCAAAATATGTATTCTGGGTCCATATGTTTGATGATACCTAAATTTGTTTAAAAATACTGAAAAAAAATACATTTCTAAGCACCCCTGAAAAATCATCCATGGGAGATGAAATTGAAGTATTACGTTTAATCATCTAAAATTGATGTTCACCGTCCATATCGGGGGGGGGGTGGTGATATTTCTCGGGGAAAAAAATTTCTTCAAAATTTTTTTGAAAATCGTGAAAAAATGCAAAAAGTGGCATTTTTTTAAAATCTTTGAAAAAGAGAGAAATGGTGAAAATTTACTAACAACGATAATTTTGGATATAAATAAACGTAATAATTCCACTTTCGGAGAAAATTTTCAAAAAAAAAAAATTCTTTTCCACGTTTTGAAAAATTTTTGAAAATTTTTGAACTCTGGGTCAGTTTTGCAAGTTTAAAAAAATAAGAGTTCGGAAGCTGAAATTTTCACCACATTATTTTAAGGTTATCTCGCAATTATTTTGACCACTGAATTTTTGCTGTCCTGGTCTATTGAATATCGACCTACGAAGGAGGGAGGAGGGCGAATACCGAAAAAATTACAACCATTGATGGGCAATATTCCATTTATCCTCTTCCTACTGCTTCTGCCCCCTCCCCCAGTTCATAATTTCTAAAAAAAAAACACAAGCAAAATTCGACCCATAGAGAAATCAACATAAAAATGATCTTTTTTCCATTAGATTTATGTAAAAAAATTTCGCGTGCATTTCGTCGACTTTTTCACAAGCTGAAAATCATTTAAATAATTTTTTTCGATCCTTTTGTACCCCTGTAACCCTCCTAATAATCTTCAACATTCGTCCGATACCCTCCAACAATCATAATAATGCCTTAAAATTCGTCCTATATGCAACATATGCACTGTACCGGTTAAACGAATCGCCTACCGAACGTTTCAAGGCGCCCAAGATTAGATAAGGCGATGAAAATATGGTTTGAGAAAACCGCCACTTCGCCGATATTCCATTAAAATAACTTTTTTTTTCGCTCGATGTAACGTGTAAATTTCCAAACGGTGTGAAGAAACGAAAAAAAAAAAAAAAAAAAAATATTCTGTTGTTGGAAAGTCTGTTAATGGAGAACCGCTTCGGAAAACGCGATAACATTGAACGAACGTTGAAAAATGATTTATTCGCCAAAATAATAAGAAAACATCAAAAAACCGAGCTGTTTAATTCGCTGCTTTCTTTTGATAGTTAATTTATCGGATAGAAAAGGTTGCCCGGTTTTGGAGGAAAAATTTTTCCCCCCTTCACCCTTCTGTCACTGTTGCCGCTTTTAATGAGTCGACGCGTCTTTTTTTTTACTTATTTTTTAATTTCGCGATAAATTTATGTTCTTAATTCTTGGGAGAGAACAACTCAAACACAGAGAACCTTTTACAATGCAGTATTTCAAATTAATCCCTAAAGCCTTTTAAATTATTATGGAAAAGGGTGAGTTTTTCGTCGTCGTCGTCGTCGTAGTCGTCGGCCAGGCAACCTTTTATTTCATTTTCACTTCCGGTTGCCGACGAACGCCAGCGAAAATTTGCATTAAAAATGCCTTTCCAAAGTTTCCTCATTCGTGGAAAATTGTTCGTCGTGTTTGGTGTATGATAATTTTTTCTTCCTCTCTGTACACATTTTGTTGAATGGTTCGAGACCTTGCAGGGGTGTTTTGTTTTTCCTCCTCCTCCTCCTCCCTTTGGCGTACTCTCTCTTTTCGTGTGGTATTTTTCAATTTTTTCATTCAACGCGAAAAAGAAAATTAACCGTTTGGGTGGTGCTTTTTTTTTTTTATTTGTTTAATTGATAACGCGACACTTTGGCACTAATTTTCAAAAAAACACTGTCACAATTTAACGTATTTACGAGATCGGTGTTCTTCGCGTTCGACTCGAAATGATAAACTGATCTATTTAGCGAAGATTTTGTCCACGCTGTCGGTGAAATATCACCTTTTTAGATGTGGTGAAAGTTGCTAAAAATGTTTGCAAACAAATGAAAATTACCTTTGTCATGCAAAAGAGAATGTTTTGTTCGAGTTTTTTCGCTCGCATTATACCTATCTTCTCTTACACATACCTTTACCTACAAGGCCGAGCCAACCTCGACGACTTTTTCCCCATTTAGTGTTACGTCATCGTGACTACCTTTACCAGACCTTTACATCGATTTCGGATGCTTTCTATTTGAAAACAACGCCGCGTTGGTAACAATTTGCGAAAAAATATGCTCGAACGTAGAGAAATGTGTTCGACGGTATTTGGAGTATTTGAACTGGTAGGCACCTACCTACCTACCTACCCACCTACCTACCTACCTACCCACCTACCTACCTACCTACCTACCTATTTTTAGTGAAAAAGAAATACTTGTTCGAGAAATCGACGTTGATCTTAATTATTTAATTGAAGATGGTCGCGTTGCTGCCGAATAAAAGAACCATCCCCTGTTTGTAGGTATAGCCCGAGGTATATCTACCTACTCTAGTTTGCTAGTTTGTCAAGGGGGGTGGTCTTTTTAAACGTACAACAACACTCTGCGTATATAATTTGATTAAAATCGAGGTATATTTTTTTCCCTCTTCTGCCTTTCTTGTATTTTTTCTTCGGATAGATTGGTCGGGGCGATAATTTTTTTTCCCCCGTGTTCGAGCAATTGCCTGCGTACTCTCGATTAATTTTGGTAACGTACCTTTACAAAAGAGTAGGAAATTTTGCCAGGTCTTTTCGGCTAGGTACATATGCCGGCGTATAATACCTTACCTAATGTATCGTATCGTATATGATTTATTGGGTTTTATTTTTTTGACAACTGTAACGTATCAGTTTATTTTATTTTTTTTTTCCTTAAACACGTAATTATTTATTGAAACGTTGCCGCTGGCTTGGCATACCTGCGGCGTAGGTTTCAAATCGATCGGTGGAAACACGTTGAAATTAAAGAATAAACATGGTTGGAAATAACTTCATCTTGAACGAGGAATGATGATTTTTTTTCATACGAAACGGGTATCGAAATTTGCTAATTGCAGAAGGGTGTTGATTGAAATTTGTACACATTTAGAAGTTATTTAAATTCATAAAATATGCGAGGCTCAGAGGCAATAAGAAATGACTATAAATATTAAGTATCTGCGATCGATTTACAATCGTATTAATCCAGTGGGGAGGGGGGGGGGCGACAGTGTTTATGAAGTCGAGGGTTTGATATTTTTTTGCATGGAATTGGTCGAAAAAAAATTGATGAATTTTAGCAAAATGGTCGGTATGGAGCGGAATAAAAATTCAGACTTTTTTGCATCGTGATGCTAATTTTCGGCACGAATTTATATGACCACTTCAATGAATATATGAAAATTTTTTCAAATAATTAAAACTGGACGTGTTTTTTTTCGATTTTTGTTTTTTATCAGAGCCCTTATGGTTGAAAATTATCAATTTTTTAATGAAATCGACTTTTTCAAACTCAAAATTCCCATCAAAATATCAGTTTTTTGTTTTCCCCTCATCTGTAATTCTTTTCTTTATGTAATTTTTTTTTTTTTTTGCTATTAGGAACCTTGAGAACATCAAACGATTATCGATCTTGAAATATCGATTAACGGTTTCAAAATATCAAGTAGATATTATTTTTGTATCAAGAATAAATTTTCAATTTGGGTCAGAATCGATTATCGATTTGTATTAAAATCGATTAGTGATTTGTATTAAAATCAATTATCGATTTGTATTAAAATCAATTATTGATTTGTATTAAAATCGATTGTTGACGTATCGGAATTAATTATTAACCAATACCAGAATCGATTATCAATTTGTAACAAAGTCGATAATCGATTTATATTGAAAATTGATTATCGATTTGTATTAAAAATCGATTGTTAATTTGTAACAAAAATAATTATTGAAAAACATGAGAAATTGACTAATAATTTATATTGAAAATTGACCACGGATTTGTATTGAAAATTGATCATTAATTTGTGCTAAAAATCTATCGATTTATATCAAAAATCGAGCATCAATCAATATTGAAAATCGACCATTGATTTGTATTGAAAATCAACATCATTGGTAAACATAAGAAACTGATTATTGATTCGTATCAAGAATTAATCACCAATTTGTATTGATAATTGATCTTTACTTTGTATCAGAATCAATTATCAAATTGTATCAAAAATCAATTAATGGTTTGTTCTAAAAGTTGATCATTGGTTTGTTTTAAAAATCAATCATCGATTTGTATTAAAAATCGATCCTTGATTTGTAATAAAAATTGATCATCAATTTGCATCAAAAACGATTATCGATTTGTATAAAAAATAGATTATCGATCTGTATGAAAAATCGATCATTGATTTGTATAAAAAATCAATTATCGATTTGTATGAAAAATCGATAATCGACTTGTATAAAAAATTGATCATTGATTTGTGTCAATAATCAATCATAAATTTGTGTCAACAACTGATCGTCAATTTGCATCTAAAACAAATTTCGATTTGTATGAAAAATCGATTATCGACTTGCATGAAAAATAGATTATTGATTTGTATGAAAAATAGATCATCAATTTGTATAAAAAATCAATCATTGATTTGTAAAAAAAATCGATTATCGATTTGTATGAAAAGTTGAATATTGATTTGTATGAAAAGTCGATTATTGATTTGTACAAAAAAATCAACCATTGATTTATATTGAAATTTAATCATTGGTTTGTATGAAAAATTATTCATCGATTTATATCAAAAAGGGATTATCGATTTGTATCGGTAAGATCATTATGATTTTTTGGATGAAATAAATAACTGAATAAATTATCATCAGTATTTCATTTTCTCGAGTGAAAATTTATACTTCCATTTTATTCCAGATCATAATGAGCTAATTTCATCGATTTTGATTATTTGGATCAATTTTGACAATAACATGAAATTATTATCGATTCTAAAATATCAATTATCAATTTGTATCGAAAATAGCTTCGATTTTTCGGATCAAATTTCCCGATGCCAAAGTTGAATTGATATCAAATTTTTCCAAAAATCAACATCAAAATTTTGACGTTTTTTCCCTATTTGTGATTTTTTTTATGATGAATTTAATTCATCAATTTTCTTGTCATAAATTACACTTTGGACATCACATTGAATGATTATCGAATTTAAAATATAAATTTATCAGTTTTTGGTAACTATTGACCGTCTATTCGTAACGAAGATCGAAATAAAATATTTGTAAAATTATTGAAAAAATTAAATCGATATTTCATTTTTCAAAATTAACATCGATAATTCGACTTCTGTTCGCGATCTTTTTGGCGAACTAAATTCACAAATTTTACTTATTCAAATCGACTTTAGAAATCATACCGAAAGATTATCATTTTAAAATATCAATTATCGAATCAATCTATCGATATTTGATAATATTGATTATTTGTATAGAAAAAAGGGTTGTACTTGGGTAAATTTTATTGACAATATTAAATCAACTTTTTTTTATCTATTCCATACATAATTTTCAAAATCGACATCTTTTTATGGGTACGTAGGTCTATTTAATCACTGAAAACACTCGAATGGAACATAATCGTTCTTGTCCCTTACATCAATAATTAAATAATACTCGACACTCGAATTAGATCCATTATTAGACTAATTAATCTTGATATTGAATTTAAAAAATTCTCTCCACATTTTTTTGAAATCTGTCACTCTCCATAAAACCAATTTAATAGCCAAAAAAAAAAAAAAAACCGAAGAAAAAAATCACAATCCGACCATCAACCATATAAACGGAAATTATTGATAAAATTGTGTATAAAGTCTCTCGAAACTGGTCCGGTTGCGCATCTTTAATTTCCAGTCCGTAAATCAAATTTAAGAAATCAGTAAATTATCGGTTTGCGTTTGCCCAAAATATATGTATAACCGTTGGTTGTCTGAAATAGGAATTAGGTACAAATGGCGGCCATTTTAATCATAGGGCGTTCGAAGTGTACGCCAGAAAGATGACTAAGAAGAATTTCAAAACCTATACAGGTATGTCTTATCATTTTCCAGCTAATAAGATCACCACGATCAAGGGGTTCGAAATATATACGCACCTTCGTTATCAATTTAATTCCAATGCATTCATTCGCCTCTTCGCGTTTTAATCATCGCCAAAAAAATCACACTTTCGGATACCACCGTATGATTTGCATAATATAGGTGTAGAAAACCTGTTCTACCGTGTCCACTACATTTGGATGGGTACTTGACATGGCTGAATTTTCTTTCGCTTAATTTGTATTTACGAGATACGCTTTGTAACTGTCATTACAGGTACTGCCACGAATAATGAATACTACACGAATTTGGGCTACTGTTCTTCTTCTTTATTATGGTTTTTTTTTTCCCCTCTTCTTCTTTACTCTGGGATTTTTTACTCATGTACTGGTTTTAAAGAGCATTGCATTGTGTTAATTAAACCACAGATGTATTCGCACGAGGAGGGGGGGGGTTATACTATGGTCGAAGTCTGACTTAATAATACCTACTATGGCTATATTACCTACCTATCGTACGAGTATTAAAATTGAATATGTATTAGATTTTTTAGACGTATGTAAAATTGAAGATATCAATTCACGTAGTTCACATACACACACACACACACACACACAAAAATACCTCGAATTATTATGCTATGAAAAATCCTCCTACTTTCGTTAAAATAATACACCTAGCAAGGTCTCTCTCTCTCTCTCTCTCTCACTCTCTCTCTATCTCTATACAGAGCTAGAGCTATATACATTGTAATCGTATTTACTTGTTGTTCTGCTTCGAGTAAGTGTGTATGCCTAAGTATAAGTATACACATTAAAAGAAAAGAATTAGCGATTAATTACGACTCGTTGGCGTACGGCTCGCGCGCCTCTTAATAAAGACATTATTCATTGAGCGAGGCAGCTAAAATGCTGCTGGATGGGATACGGCGGCAGCGACAGCGGTACCGGTGGCAGCATCGCCATATCCTATACAACATTATCATAAAAATAAGCGAGTACAACAACGCTATAAAAATAATATGATTTAATAAGTGCAAATTGACTGCTAGTCACTCGGCAATGGTTTTTTAAACGTTATGTGCCGGTCGTTCTGGTTAATTAAATGGGCGTTATTATATGGCCATCTCGCTGCGATGTTCATCTGCGTGCCTATGCCCTGGCCGGATGCTATACCTACTACTACTACTACCACTACTACACGTAAATCCGAGTCTCGTCTGTGATAGTGATAAACTCGCGATATATACCGATGCGAATGCGATGGTGTGAAAAAACGACGCAATGAAAATCTACTCCGAATACCATCATCTTAGCAAGTCTGTCTCTGTCTTTGTCTTCCATCTCTAACGTATTCTCTTCGCTACGTTTAAGGTGCATACTGCAGTGCATATCTTATACACACGATGAATATAGTAGGTAGGTATGGTGCGTGTGTGTGTGTGTGTGTGCTGTGGCCGCCATTAAAAAATTATTCGGCTTTTAAAAGCCCACTGGTTATGTTATAGGAGTCGTTTACATTGAGGTAGCATTGTGAGCATCTGATGGTAGTGTTTCAGTCTAGCTGGAATGTGTAATCCTCTCATCAGACTGAAAATGAAGCTGAACAGATGAGAAATTATTGCAGACAGGGTAGAGGGTAACTTAAAAGTATCTGATTTATGACCCCTGCTTTTAAATATTTTTCATGTAATGCGTGGAATCTAAGGACATGCAATAGCATAAGGGGCTTGTAATCCAGGCGAAAACTCTCTTAATATTTGCCTCCTTCATTAAGATAGGGAAATCGGCCCCGGATCAAAAGCAGATCCAAAATGGTCCAAAATGTCACTTCGGATGTAAAACTACTCGAAAAAAAATTTACCCCCCCCCCTGCCGGTTCTACATTTAAGGTGCTCCAAAGGCTGCCACGAAAATTTCAGGGTATACATGATGAATAATGTTTTTAATTTTTTTTCACTTGGAAAATTAGAAAAAAAAATTAAAATTGCGGGGGGGGGGTTTGGCACGGTTAAAATTTTTCCAATACTTTCGTAATACCCTGAAGTGTAACGTGTAATTTTTCAAAGCCCAAAAATGAGTGCGACGTGGCCAAAAAAAAATTAAGTTTGAGAAAACACTGTATGTTTCAACTACCGCGCGCGACCATCATATTTCCACGCGGCGCTCGTGGAAAAACAATGCTGATCGCTCACGAGCTTCATATAACGTCGCCCTCATTCCATGTTAAAACGACTCGAAAACTAACTGGGGTGTTACGATATTGATGAAATTTTTTTTGCGAGGTTCTTCTTGGTCGGTGCTGTGATGAAAAAATCACCGTCATTTTGGTCTTGACCCTTCATGCCGGTGAGCTGGGCCCCTCCTTACAATTTTTCAATAATCTCGATATTTTGTCATCAAACAGCTTAACTTTAAGTGTTCTGTTTGTCCTGTTTTGTTGGTAATTTAATAAAGATTTAAAACTGATATTTGAAATTTTGAAAGCTCAAATTTTTACGATGAGCATAAAGGCTGAAGGCTATCATTCAAAAATCTGAGAAAATTACTACGAGTAGAAGAACTTTTTATGCTAGTTTTAAGCAATCGACTTTCAAAATGGAATGTGCTCACCCCCCACCACCGGTAAAAGTAAAGCGACACTTGAATTTCTACTAATTTGAGGATGCTAAGTTTGATTATCGCCTTGTTTTTTGATTCAACCCCTCTAAACGCCCCCACCAACCTTCTCAATACAGTCAAATCAAAAAAAAAAAACTGTCATATCGATTGTTACTAATTTGAGTTACTGAGCTAGAATATTAACTTATTTTTTGGGTCTGTCTCACGAGTGCCCGCCTAGCCACCTGAAAAGTGGAAAAACACTGAAAAATAGTTTGATTAGATGATTTTTGATGTGCCCCTTGAATTTAAAAGGTATGCAACCTATACTGCACCTGAGCTAATGTACTGCATAGGAGTGATATAATTTGATGGGATACGCCGCATATATCATTATCGATGGCAAATTGGTGGGAGAGGAAGAGAGGGGTTGAATCAGTATAGCAATAAAATCCATCCTGAGGTCCGAGAGATAATTTGGAAAATTTTTAGTCATAACAGATATTTATTGTTGTATTTTCGCCGATGCAGATTAAAGTCATTGCTCAACTCAGAGTTGACTGAAATCAGCCAGATTCAGCCAATGGGCTTAGATCGGGGGTAGATTGAATTTTTGTGAATGAAAATGACCTTCGGTTAAAATTTAGTCATCTCTACAATTTGGGCGAGGGGCTTGCTAATGAGCAGAAACTTTAAAAATCATTTATTTTTAAGCCAATTGAAAAAAACTACATCAAATCTACTGCCAATCTAAGCATATTCTCCAAATTTTATCGATTTCAATCACTACTGAGGTGATCACATAATTTTTTAATTTTGTCAAAAAAATTGAATAAATAAATGAAAATAAATATCTGACTTGGCCAAAAATGGTCTTAATGGTCTTCTGGCACCCTAAAATGAATTTTTAACATCGAAACATGTTTAGAAGCGCATTCTGGAAAAATTGTCCACAACTGACCGTCATCATTAGATGATATTAGTGGATCGTAAACAGTGTGATGTCATCATTGGACTGATATCAGTGAGCAGATTTTCATGGCCTGGAATGACATCGGTGGACTTATTTTGTGAAAGATTGATTTTATAATTTTAAGGTGAAATGTTGAGGAAAATTAGAGATGTCATTAGTGGATCATCAACAGTGTCACATCATCATTGGACTGACATCAGTGGGCAAATTTTTATGACCCGGAATGACATCAGTGGATTTATTTTATGAAGGATTGATATTATGATCTCAAGTTGAAATGTTGAGAAAAATTTTGAGATGTGACACCAGTGAACTTATTTTATGAAGGATTCATTTTATGGAGAGATGTCATTAGTGGACTATCAACAGAGTCACATCACCATTGGACTGACATCAGTGGGCAGATTTTTATGACCCGGAATGACATCAGTGGATTTATTTTATGAAGGATTGATTCTATGATTTTGAGGTGAAATGTTGAGGAAACTTAGAGATGTCATCAGTGGACCATCAACAGTATGACGTCATCATTGGACTGACATCAGTGAGCAGATTTTTATGGCCTGTAATGACATCGGTGGACTTGTTTTATGATTGTAAGTTGAAATGTCGAGGAATATTAGTTGATCTTGACCCCGGTTGATTTTGTAATTTCAAGTTGAAATGATGAGAAAAATTAATGATGTTTAAAGTTAACCCTTTAATAATCGACCTTGAGCTTGGATTGATTTTAAGATTTCAAATCGAAATGTCGAAAAAAGTTAATCGACCTTTACTCGGGTTGATTTCATGATTTCAAGTTGAAATGTCAAGACAAATTAGTTAACCTTGAACGCGATCCATCACATTTCAGAGTCAGTGTGAAAAAATTGTCCCCAACAGTAAAAGAAAATGACCCAATTTCGCCAAAAAGTATAGAAGAAAATTTTCCAAATGACAAGTACTGAATAAAAAAAAAAAAAAATGGTACCAATTACATTTTTAAAATATCAAAACTGAGCTCTAATTATCGTTGATATTTTTCTGCCTCTTAGCCTCGTTTTCGCTACCAATATGACGTAGAAAAATCATACCGAAAAAGCTACACTCCTGTAAATGCTGCCTACAAAAAATATTAAAGTAGTTACCGAAATCATACTCTCGAGTCCTGTTTTCTTTCACATCTCCTTCCTCTGGTTCTTCTCTCGTCATCTTTATCCATACGCACCTTTCGATAGGTAATAACGGTTTTGAAAAATTGAAATTTACCATTCATTCGAATGCATAATATGTCCGCCGTTATTATAAAGACCACAAAATTCAACACGGTACCGGGGTACATACATACATAATGTAATGGATACCTGGCTGATTTTTCTTTTAAATATAAAAATAGTACGAAAAGGGTGCACTATGAAATGTGTGTAGCCAGGCTAAGGCTAAGGCTAGCTAGGTAAGGTACACAACGTCGTACCATAATAATAATATGTAAAAGTCAAGGGGAATAGTATTCGGGTAATTTTTCAAATAACTACGCTTGACAAGTTTTTCGTTTCAGTGTAAGAAGTTGAAAAAGAAGTGAGTAAAAAAAAAATAAAATAAAATAAAATTGGCACGATGGTTTGGTAAAAATAAAAAAATACTCGGGTGCAATTCACGTCTGTGTAGCTTACGGTACTGGTAAAAGTACATCACATAGGTCTAAGGAGGTAGACAGACGTGTAGACCCGTAAGTGATTATTGACTTTTAATGAGGTAATTTTTTTTTTTCCTTTTCCTAAATCATTGGGTGAACACGTTTTTGGGATTTGATAAATTATCGTTATATACGGTTTGTACTTAATAACGATGAAATATCTGCGAGAACGACGCCGCGACGTATTTTACCATTTGTTGGCCAATTCGATCAAATTGATGGTAACGATCGTGTACTGTGGCTTATAATTTAGGGTATGTTTGCGTGTGCGAGATAATTAGTTAGATCGTATAAAACAATAGGAATTGTCTTCTGTGGATTCACGTCTACGTTGGGTTGTTTAAAGACTACGACGACGATACATCGACTCGACGTTGACATTCAATTCGGTCTATGGTGGAATTTAAATACGGTTGGGTGGATTTTTTTTTCTTCTTCATTTTAAATTACGCGATTGTTGGTATGTAAGCTCACACACATACACACTCGAACAGAACACTGCATTTGGTAATTTACCGCACACGTGATGGCGGTAAAATTGTACATAGGATGGTCTTTTTTTTTTTTTATTTTTTCACTACGTTTTGCGGTCGTTTCGCCCTTGTAAGCAACGGATTGGCCGCCGAGCAAGGCGAAAAAACGTGATGGATTCATTTCCTGGCGATTTGCTTCATCAACAGCGAACAGATGACAAATGTCGTATATCCCGTTTGTTCACCTATTACCCGAGTCGATTGCTACCGTTTATAATGAGCGCCAACTAAAATCATTCTTTTAACTAACCTCCTACTTGCCTCAGCATCGTCGTCGCATACCCCTCAGTCTCAGCCACAGCCTCAGCCTCAGCCACAGCCGACAAATTCGGTTGTTAAAAGTTTTCACTCTAAAACAAACAAAAATCGCCAACCACCATAATGGTATGTTGCGACAGTATGCGAACAACCGTCACTTATCACTCAAGATGTGCGTATTTGAGATGTACGAGTACGAATGCTGTGAGTTGCGTGATCTCGGATAAGTTACGTTGTGTTACGTGTGTCTGTGGACTACCTTTTTTTTATACTCTCTGCAGCCGATCGACGATGTACTTTATAATAACGATTACGATTATGTAATACCTCGTGCGGTGAGTTTCCTACTTAATTTTTTGCCTTTTTTTTTTTTTTTTGCTTCTCTACGTGTACTTTAAGGCTACTCTACTTCGCGAATGAAAGTTTGAAACGAGCCCCGATTTTTTTTCTTTCAAAGCGTTATTAATAATTATTCACCAAAGCGTTGGCCCGAACATGCTTATGGGTTGGACTGGCATCCGGTCCACATAATGTCACTTTACATCGCCTTATCATCATCTGATCTGGTGGTCGACTTGAATACGCGCTAACAACCGTGTACCTACCTGCGCATACGTAAAATTCTTTATAATTATAGAGTATTTCCTTTCTTCCTTTTTTTTTCACCCCTTCATTACTTTCTCGTCACTGGTCACAGAGTCGAGGTGAAACGTTGAACTTGACGCGATACAACAGCATTCACTTCGACGTAATTTCTTTTTCCCCCATCCCCCTTTTTTTTCGTCCCTCGTGGTGTGGTATATGGAAATTTATGCAACACGCCATACACCGATGTATTCAAATAATTACCAGTTGAAGGGTGGTACTGGAATATTAATATGGTACCTATGAATTTTTTCTCCAGCTTTGAAAATAATGTTTAAACTGTGTTATCATGTGTGCTTTGATTGTGCAAATATGGAAGCCCACTCCATCGCTTAGAATATCGAAAAAACATTTTTTTGGGGGAAAAAAATTCTCTATTTATGCATATTTGAGGAAAAAATGAAGATTTTAATCCTAACGTTTGGAGGGATGATGGATCTATCGAGATGAATTTTTAATAAATTTTTCACTCATAAAGGAGGGGCGGGAGAGAGACATTGACTTAAAAAAATTTTCAATTATTGCAGCTGCAGACCCCAAGGTGGGAGGGGGGAGTGCATAAATTCACTATTTGACCTCAATCAATGGCTTATTTTGGGCATTGTTACAGGTGTAAAAATTTGATGGTAGCTCTGCACTCTAAAGCGAGGTATTAACTCAGGTCAAATAGTGAATCTGACTTCATTTTCGTATTCAGCGGGTTCGATTTATGCGAAAACGTCACCAATATCACTATTTTCGGTATTGCCCCAAATTTGGGGGAGGGGGTGCCCCTGGAGCCCAAAACGGGTTCGCAAAAGTTCGGTGCGACTTTCCTACGATTTTATATCGACACGTATAGTAAATATGCATAATTTCAAAACTTGCTCGTTGTAAATTGTTGTTTTGTGGAAGTTACCACCCTACTTAAAATTGACTTTTTTCAACAAAATTGCAATTTTTTCTCATGTTGAAAGTGGGTCAAAAAATTAGGAAAGGAGTGTTTTTCGACTGATTCAGACACGCTGAATACGAATCCGGTGTTTATTTTTCATTCAAACCTCTCGTTCACATTTTCACCCTTTACCCCTCATACGCCCACGCCAGCAATTTTGTAATTATGTACCTTAGCTAAAATTTTTAATACGAAATATGATATGAAATTTTACGCTGAACAACTTTACTTCTATTCATTTTTAGCGTATTAGTCATTATTTCTGAGAAAAATACAATTTGAACATTTTTCAAGTTTTTAAGAACGGTCCAAAGCTCAAAAAAATTTTCAAAAAATTTCAAAAAACCATAGTTATTAAGACACATACATGGACGAAAAAAAAATTCATGTAGTCCCCCAGAGTATGCAACTACAGCAATTGAAAGTTTTATTCTGTCAATGTCTACCTCCCCCCACCCCCACCCCCCAATTGGGGTGTAAGATTTTGTAAAAATTCATGTTGATAAACTCATCATCCCTTCAAAAATTAAGATTAAAATCATAATTTTCCCTCAAATATGCGAGTAAATAGAATTGTTTTTTTCAAAAAAAAGGTATTTTTTCAATATTTTTGGCAAGGGGCTGAGATGGGGGAAATTAAAAAATTTTTTTAAGGATACCCAATGATGTTCCGTGAAAATTTTGAAAATCTGAGATCAAGGGCATTTCGCTATACTTATCGGAGAATATCCTTTCGTTAATTTTTCGAGGAAAACTTTCACACCACCTTTCCATTAGTTTATCTCTTGTCAGAGGGAAAAATTTCAATACTGCTCAATATTGAAATATCAACGATAAAAGTTGTGAAAGACTGCAATGCGATGGGGCTAAAACGTCGTCACCATCAAAAGACACATCTAGGACGTATACCAAATCTACTTTTCAAATTTCAACTTCCTAATTCAATTTGGTGGGGAGTTATGCGAGGAACAAACTCGAAGTATAAGAAAACCCGCCCAAAAGAGTAAATTTTTGAGGCTATAAGGGTGCGCAATGGGTCTGGAAGGTCGAAACTCCCAAAAGGCACACCTGCGGTCCTTGCTAAGTTTACATACCAAATTTCAACTTTTCAATTAAATTTGGAGATGGATAGGGAAGGAATAGCCCCTTTTTAAGGTCAAAAGGGGGAAATACTCTGGTATATCCTACTCCCCAATTGACCGAGGAGGCTGAATTTTGGATAAAATATGCCAAAATACATATTTTTTGACTCTTGATCCTGAAAATTTTGCAAAACTGTTGCCGTGATGATAAATTTGGGTCAAAATTCAGTTTTGCCCCATTTTAGGGGAGGAGGTGCTGAGGTGTGAGGAACACAAAAATTGACCTTTTTTTAGCTAATTGATAGAGAATCAAATGTTGCACAGCATATCCAAAAATCAATCTCCTAAGTCAATTAGGACGAGAGATATGGCGGTTTCCCCTCTTTTTGATCCTGAACAGGGGCTTTTCCTCACCAAAATCCCCATCAAATTGAGCTAGGAAGTTGAAATTTGGTATGTACATTCAGCTGGAGCCGTAGATGTGCCTTTGGAGAGTTCCAACTTTTTACCTCCATAATACCCCCTTACCCCCCCCCCCCCAAAAGTGGTTTTTGATCGCTTTTTCTCATTTTTGGACTTTTTTGAGTTTGTTCCTCACATGACTCCCCTTCAAACTGAACTAAGAACTTGAAATTAGGTATGTATATTTAGTACGGGGCGTAGATGTGCCTTTTGGAAGTATCGACTTTTCAGCCCCACTTCACCTCCTCCCAGTCTCAAAAAAGTGGGTTTTTCCTAATTTTTTGAGTTTGTTCCTCGCATAACTCCCCTCCAAATTAGACTAGGTACTTGAAATTAATCATGTACATTTAGTAAGGGCTGTAGATGCGCCTTTTAGAGGTCTTAACTTTTCAACTCCATTTCACCTCTTCACAACCCCTAAGAAGTGGGGGTTTTGGTGGTTTTTCTTAATTTTTTCAGTTTACTCCTGGCATAACTCCCCTCCAAATTAGACTGGAAACTTGAAATTAATTATGTACATTTAGTAAGGGCTGTAGATGCGCCTTTTGGAGGTCTTAACTTTTCAACCCCATTTCACCTCTTCACAACCCCTAAGAAGTGGGGTTTTGGTAGTTTTTCCTAATTTTTTGAGTTTGTTCTTCGCGTAACTCCCCTCCAAATTAGGCCAGTGAGTTGAAATTAGGTATGTACATTTAGTAAGTGTCCTAGATGTGCCTTTTGAAAGGTCCACCTTTTTAACTCCTTAGAACCTTTCCTACCGCAATGCTGATTAGGAAAAATTCTCACGGTTGTAACACGTCACGAAAATCAGGCCAAAAAAGTATCGCGTAGGGATGCTGTTCTTTTTACATATCTCTTACAAGTTGCAAAATTTTTCCCATTGTAAATGAAATCATTTCACCATTTCGCATCATCAATAAATGCTCTACTACAATATGATACTTAACAAAGACAGAAGACACCAATGTCAACTCCACACCGCCCACAAGGCAGCCCAGAGACGAGAGAGGCGTATACAGAGCATCACTATGGTCTCTTGGTACACATACATATTATAAAAATTATCACAATTTCTCGCTGCATTGATCATTATTAATGAAACAAGTTGGGTTACGTACGAGTGCGGTTAACTTGGCACTGATACGAACTAAAGAGAAAATTTTTCAAACACGTAAAAATAGACGAGTTGGAAAAATACAAATGAATACGATTCGCGCCTTGAAAATGAACGAAAAAAAAAAAAAAAAAATTTCAGGTCAGTCCGGATATAAGTACCTACAAGTAAATATGTTACACAATCGTATAAAGTTTGGTGTTAAAATTATTTTCCGCGTATAATCGAAAAAGAAAAAAAAAAAAATCAAAATATTCGTGTGCCTGGAACTCGTCGATCATACGGATCAATAATAGTTCCTCACGGTTACGTTGTCTGCGGATCAAATCATCCAAATAGGTAACTCGGTTTTGTTGTTGATTTTTTTTCTTTTTTTTTTCTATATAAAATGTACCTACCTATACGACACCTTCGTATGTAAATAGCAGATGTCTTCGACAACGACCTCGATAAACTGTGCAGATTCCAATATGTCGAATGTGCAATCAGAGGTACGTTTACGTACTATTTTGTATACTGTGAATTTAAACCGACCCCCCCCCCAACTGTTTATTGAATATGGCGAAGGTGGAGGAGATGCAGGGTGCAGACGACATGCGGCGTATCTATGTATCTTTGGTAACCATTTTGATAACTTAATTACCATTTTGTTGGTATGGTACCATGTTTGGGTAATTTTAAGCGTGAAATTTGCTCCGATTTTAATTAATTACCTTATCAAATTGATCGTATACGTACCACATTGTACACGAGGAGCTTATCCATATAATACAAATACACAGCATCGAGTAAAAGGTTTGGAAAAAAAAAAAAGGTGTTAGGTGCCGAACACGCGTTTAAATCTATTGTCGTTGGATTGTCGTGTCGGCGGCTTGTTGTATTTGCAAATACACCCTGGTGTATTGTTGAGGGGGCGGGCGGCGGGCTGGAGATGGTATTTTCATTGAAAATTTCACACATACGCTCGCTATGATGTCGGTTTTTATATATGTAAAATTTCCTACCATTTATGTACGTATGTGTACGTGTGTGTGTGTGTGTAATAATACTTTGAATACGATAGATATAGCAAATACATGGAACATACATATTGACGATGGATTTTGGTTTTTGTTTGTTGTTGTTGCAGGGGCGGATGCATTATTCGCAAAAGAGGGAACGCCGATCGGTTGATTTGCTGCGATCAGTTCGCCACGAATCTGCGATACAAACGTGTTTCGGTGAATCGCGACATTCGAAAAAATACCATTCGAGGCTCAAAAATACTTTGCGGCGTTCGTATCCCGTTCCGAAGCGATAATCAGATTGGATGAAAGTGAAATGATAGTACGCGTTCGCCATCGTAAATGTATCGATTATGCTCGCGATGATGGTCTTCGTCGATAATCGTGATTAGTGTGTAAAGTTCGCGAAGTGTTCGATTCGGTCAGTTTCGCGGCCGGCTCGTAATATCGTAAGAAAAAAAAAAAAAAAAAGAAAGATCGTCGTCGTCGTCGTCGTTTTTTCCCATTCGGCCACTCTCTCGCCGTTTACAATCCAAATCAGCCAGCCGGGTCATCGAGCGGCGGTCAACGCGTCAGCTCGGTTGAAAGTTTCGCTAACGTAGAAAGTCGCCACAATCGACAGTCAAACTGGAGGTATCGTGCGGCGATTTGACGAACATGAGTTCGTACTTCGGCAACTCGTACATGTCAGACATGCGCAACGGCGGCGTCGTTCCGGCCGAGCATCCGCATCAGCAACACCAACACTACGGGGCCACGGTGCTGGCCCAAAGCAACGGCGTAGTCGATCCCAACTCGTGCGATCCGTCGGTGATCGGTCTACGCCAAGGTATACCGCCTCCGCACTACGGAGGTCCTCCGGCCGCCGGCCAACCTCCGCAGGGTATGCCGTACCCGAGATTTCCGCCCTTCGACCGGATGGATATCAGAAATTCGCCGTACTACGGCGGCCAGGGCGGCATCGTCGACGGCTACAGACCAGACTCGCCGACTGGTATGGTGCACATGACCCAAAACGGCCACCAAACGCCCACCATATACGCTAGCTGCAAAATGCAGGCGGCGGTTACCAACGGTATTGCCGGCGATCCCGGCAGCCCTACCGAACTCGATCCCACCATGAATAACCATCACGCGCATCACCATCCGCAACAGCATCAGCCCCATCATCTGTCTAACCATCAGCATCAGCATTCGATGCATCAGCAAACATTACCAAATCAGCAACAAAACTATTACAATAATGTTAGTCAAGCACCGCCCACCGGCCATCACCAACAGGTTGTGGTTAACCAGCACCAGCAGACGCCGCCGCTGCAGCAGCAGCCGCCCAACCAGCAGCAGCCGCAACCAAATAATACCTCCGCATCCTTACCTAGTCCGCTTTATCCTTGGATGAGGAGTCAGTTTGGTGAGTGTAGAATAAATCATAATTATATTCTATTAGTAGTTGGCTAATTTTATAAGAAAAGAAAAAAAAAACCCCCAAGACTTGTTCTAGAATAATGGGTTATCTTCACCTTCCTCTTTTCCACTAACCTTTGATCCACACATATTTGGCATCTATGATGCTATTATTGTATCGATGATGATCTGACACTGATATCCGTCATCCAAGCAGTAGTAAATAGTTCATCGACTTAATCAATGTTAATTCAATTTTTACCATCGAAAGATGTTCAACAGCACATCCTACTGCTGACCATCAAATTCATGATTGTTTAGATTTTGATGGTCTTGGCACTGTTGGTCAACTATTCTGGGCTATTGACATTGGGATCATCATCTACAATTGGATGGTGTCTGACAAAAGAGTTGAATGTTATGAAAAAAAGGTGTTGAAAAATTTTCAAAATTTCTGCTATTAAAAAGAAATCAACAATTTTTTCAAATTTTGTCACTTCAGATGAAATTTGGACTTCTGCTAGAACCGTGGAAGTGATAATATGAAGAATTTTGAAAATTTGCTCAGCATCTTCTTCGTAACATTCAAGTTGACTTTCTAGATGTTGATAGTCCATGTATTGATGGTCAACTCTTGACAGTCCACCATTGACCATCAACTCTCAACTGTTGACAAATCTGGACAGTGAACAGTTGGATTGCGTGTGATAAAAAAGTCGACCAGTATGAAAAAAAATGCTAAGCAATTTTCTAAATTGCTAATGTTGAAAAGAGATTGCAATTTTTTTTAAAACCTATGTCATTTCAGATTAAATTTGGACTTCTGCTGGAATGGGGGGAGTGATAATATGAAGAATCTTGAAAATTTACTAAGCATCTTTTTCGCAACATCCAAAATGATGTTCTAGATGTTGGTAGTCTGGATATTAATGGTCAACTGTTCATGGTCCACAGTTGACTATCAACTATTGGCAGTCAAGTATTAATGGATCTAGACCATCAACAATTGACAGTCTAAATATTGATAGTGTGGATGTTGATAGTCCACTATTTTTGGTCAACTCATGATAGTTCACAGTTGACTATCAACTATTCATTGTCAAGTGCTAAAGGATCTGTAAATGTTGAAGAGTTGACTGTCCAAATCTAAATGATGGGTATGCTGATAGTCCACTATTGTTAGTCAAGTCTTGACAGTCCACTGTTGACCATCAACTCCTAATGATCAAAGGTTGATAAATCTGAACTGTTGACATTGTTACATGTTATTTTTGAAAAAATTCTAAGCAATTTTTCAAAATTCTGAATTTTAAGAAGCATCGCAGATTAAATTTGGACTTATACTAAATCAGGTGGGGTTTATCCTCGGTCTCTATCTGAGATTGCAAGTTAGCCAAAAGTCCTGAAAAATTATAAAATTTAGTTTTTTTTTTTTTTTTTGGTTTGGCAATATCTGTAATTCTGAATGAATCCCAGTTCCACTTATGTTTGGTTTTAGCTTTACTTTTTTGAATTAAATTGTTCAGACTGTACAATATCTTGAGAAATGTAGAAACAAAAAGTGCAATACCAAAAGCTTAGAGACAAAAGCTGAAAGCCAAGCTTAATTTTTTGGCTTGCATGCCCTGATCTCTATTTTGTCATTTTTCCATTGACCTTTGACATTTTATAATTACATTTACTATTAGATGATTGAAACTTGGGGAAGGTGGCAGAATACTAGAGTAGATCAATTTTGGAAAATTTTGGAAAATTGACAATGGGTCACGCTTAATAGTTGTGAGATGACCTTAAAGAAACATGGTTATCATTTTATAGTTCTCAAAGTTCAAATTTACCCACCCCAGCCAAAGCTCAAAGCTTAAAAATATACCTAAAAATTTCAAAAATTGTCAAAAATTTTTTTTAATTTTATTAAAAATGGTTGTATTGAAGTTATTTATACCCAGAATAATCCACAAAGATAATTTTGCATCTTTAACCTCTTTTTGAGGGGTATCAGAAAAACGTCGTTTTTCACCATCGATCTTATACTCCGGGATATTTTGCAGGTGTACCAACTTTTCGCCAGACAGCTCTTCTATATAACCTGGCCCATCTTTTATTCTTTCCAGTGATCCTTAAATATCTTCATTCCATGAGAAATACATCATTTTCTTTGATTTATTATTCTTCAAAAATAAAATCAGTAGGAGTGAAAAAAAATGCCTCTGATGACTTCAATGCATCAAGTGGGCTACACTGCATCTATATTAGTTGAAATTTTTTCAAAATATTTCAAAAAGTGTGATAAAAAAACATTTTTTTGGTTCCCCTCAAAGAGGAGGTACAGACAAACATTATCTTTGTTGATTATTTTGGATATAAATAACAGTATTAAACCCATTTTTGATGAAATTTTTCAAGAAAATTTTAGGTGTTTTTTAGCTTTGAACATTGGCTTGGAAGGGTAAATATCAAATTTCACGGCTGACATTTTTACCAGGTTAGTTTGAGGTCATTTAAGAACAATTAAGTAATACCCGTCGTCAATTTTCCAAAATTTGCAAAAATTATATCAAACATTAATTGATTGACCTATTTTACAATTCATAATTTTAAAAATGGGAATCATACAAATATGGGTTCTATTATTTTGTTCTCTCCTCCTTTCCACATATCTTTTATACATACATTATAGCTTGATAACATGGCTTGAAAA
This sequence comes from Ferrisia virgata, assembly GCA_900060175.1. Classification (NCBI taxonomy): domain Eukaryota; kingdom Metazoa; phylum Arthropoda; class Insecta; order Hemiptera; family Pseudococcidae; genus Ferrisia; species Ferrisia virgata. Next base: position 28,340 of record FIZR01015700.1, read on the forward strand.
TAAAAAGCCACCTCCTTTCTTACCTTCTATACATTCGAAACACAAATGATGAATTGAAATCAATTTAAAATTGGCAGTAAAAGACGCTGCGTGGTATCACACCTATAGACCTCTTCAGAAGCACCTAAATTTTCAATTTCACCGTTTGAACTGGTGAAGCAACACAAATGGACAGCATGGTGCAGTACATTCAGGTTATATGTTCGAAAAAGAAAAAAAAAGTAGAAGCACGCGGGAGAGAAATGGCGATTGTGCTGTTTTCAGGCTGCTGTATATATGCATATATAATATATACCTGTGTATTCCAAAAACGAGTTAATAAAAAAAAAAAAAAAAACAACCATCCAGCAGCTTTACGTATTAATAAGACTGGAGACCTCGTCAATATTTGGTCTTGTGTATTTCTGTATTAAAATTGCCAGGCACAGACCACTGCTGGTGTTCTCTCATGATACAAATTTCTTAGCCAGTGGAGTCAACAAGTCCCCAAGTCTTGAGTCTTCCATACTCCAAAGGTATAGGCGCTCGTCTAATATGTCAGATATACCAAGAGAAGAGCCGCTACATATACTGACTGTGAGCGGATAAAATATGAACGATCTTTTACAATAGCATAATTGAGACATTAGACGCCGAGAAAAAAGATACGATACTACTTCCGAAAAAGAAAACCCTCATTATTCATACGCAGGTCGTATGGAAAAAATCGTTATCTGATCGAAGAATTAGACGCATTACAAGGCAGTGCACGGTTGAGAGGGGCGAATCGAGATGCTAAGAAAATAGTGACAGGTTTTTAGGTAGTCGCGATATACGAACTCCCGTCGAGAGCTATTTATCGCACGTGGAAATTTCTTATACAGGTATTAGCCTCTTTTACAGACCATGAATTCCGATCGTTGCATTGTGTTGTAATATACGAATGAATAGGTATATTCGTTCGAACTGCTGATAACAGATATGGGTTGGTCTACCTACAAATACAATGGGCGAATTTTAACATTAAGATACATGTACGATTTGACGATGTAATTGGCATGCAGTACCTACCTATATGTATGAGAAATGAGAAGCATTGCAAACGAATTTAATTTGCCTTTTGTGTGGTGTAATGGGGGAAAAGGTTATTAAATTGAGGATTTGAAAAACTCATTCTACATATTTTCATGACTTACATACTAAATTTTAGTCACAGGTGATTTAAAGCGGAAGCAAAAGTAATCAATTGATGAAAACTTTCAAATTTACAGGGATACTCAACCTTTCACGCCATAGTGAATCCCCAAGTACCTTCTTGATGAATATATCAAATATCAGGTTCGCCAGGTTAATTTAGAGAAGCTGCAAAGGTGCTAAATTAATGATCACTCTGTGCTGTGCAAAATTGTAGAAAAATAGTCTTCGCCCCGAAATCACAATTGGGTTACCTCCTCAATCAGTGTACTTGAACATTACAAAATCCAACCTTACATATCAATTAAGAGGACTTTAACGGGTATCTCCTAAATTTACATAACACATGCTGACCTCCTCATAGTGTAAAATACCACTCTCCTAAAGCGATCTTGGGTACCTCCTAACTTTACACGTCAGGTTAATTTAAAGAAGCTGCAAAGGTGCTGAATTATTAATCACTCTGTTCTGTGCAAAATTGTAGAAAAGTAGCCTTTGCCCCGAAACCACAGTTGGGCTACCTCCTCAATCAGTGTACTTGAACATTACAAAATCCAACCTTACATATCAATTAAGAGGACTTTAATCGGTATCTCCTAAACTTATGTAACATATGTTGACCTCCTCATAGTGTAAAATACCGTTCTCCTAAAGTGATCTTGGAAACCTCCTAACTTTACACGTCAGGATAATTTAAAGAAGCTGCAAAGGTGCTGAATTAATAATCACTCTGTTCTGCGCAAAATTGTAGAAAAATAGTCTTCGCCCCAAAATCACAATTGGGCTACCTCCTAAATTGGTGTACTTGAACATTACCAAATCCAACCTTACATATCAATTAAGAGAGCTTTAACTGGCATCTCCTAAATTTACATAACACATGTTGACCTCCTCAAAGTGTAAAATACCATTCTCCTAAAGTGATCTTGGATACCTCCTAACTTTACACGTCAGGTTAATTTAAAGAAGCTGCAAAGGTGCTGAATTAATTATCACTCTGTTCTGTGCAAAATTGTAGAAAAATAATCTTCGCCCCGAAATCCCAATTGGGCTACCTTCTCAATCAGTGTACTTGAACATTACCAAATCCAACCTTACATATCAATTAAGAGGACTTTAACAGGCATCTCCTAAATTCACATAACACATGTTGACCTCCTCATAGTGTAAAATACCATTCTCCTAAGGTGATCTTGGATACCTCCTAACTTTACACAATGAAATGTTAACCTCCTAATGATGTAAAACAAACGCTGACCTCCTGTACATCCGGTGTATCTCCTAAATATACATAACAATTTTCAATCTCCTCGTGATATAAAATCAAGTGTGATCTCCTAAATTACACCTCGGTTATCTTCTAAATTTACACAACAAATTTAAATCTCCTGATAACATGTGTAGATTGAAGGCTGTCCTCACTCCTCATGACGCTCATTTGATATGCCACTTTACTCACATAGCTCATCTCAATCTCCCAGATCAATTAGGAGAAGTGCTGTCTTTCCAAGCATATTTAGTATTTTTTGAAAGGTGCCAAGAATTAGGTGAATTGTGAAGGCCAAACTTACGCAAACAATTTTCGCTCTCCTGCTCATCCCTCCTTCTCCCTTAACATAATTTTGATTTAACATCGACGAATTTGACATCACACCAACCTAATATCTGTCATTTTAATTTTTATGGTGGACACGAATGTTTATAAAAAAATTTCCAGTTTGACAGGTGTTATTATCTAATTGAAATTACACCAGATAAAACTGTAAATGACTGGTAATGGATTTTTAGTATCATAAATTAGAATTTCATTCCTTCCTCTTCCTCTAGCATGGCTCTCTCTCTCCCCCTCTCTCCAACAGGTCGATGCATCTCGACAGTTTGAATACTAAAAAAATCAGACTGAGAAATGAAAATAAAACCAGCAACGGTTCCAATCGCTCTGCACAACATTTTGATGTTCCATTTGGTTTATGAAATTTCAACACACAATTTCATTAATTCTTATTAACGTAATGGAAGGCCATTTTTCACAAATGAGCAGGAGAAGGAGGGGAGCAAGAGGAGAAAAAACAGCAGAGAGAAAAATTCACATCCGAGCAATATTTCATATTGTCGTATTGTGTATATTATAGTAAAAAAGTATAGTGATTGGTATATAGATATCTGGCTGCACACATTGGACGCTGTCATCTCTTATTTGTTCTTTCGCACCCTCGTCGAAGTGTTTCCCCCCCCCCTCCTCTCCTCTGCGAGTATTCTTTTCTCTGTCGTTATGTGTGTGTGTGTGTGTTTGTTTTTCACGCGCCAACCAAAACAAACGCGTTTTCTTGGGCTTGTCAAAATTTCAACGGTAACTTTTTCATTTACATAAATCGATACCAGTGCGAAGTATTTGTTTTTGTTTTTTCTATCTCCCCTCTCCCCCTCTCTCTCTCTTGCTCTCTCTACCACGCTGCAGCTTCGAGCTTTTCGTTTATATGTTTGGAAAAGACTAGGTATCTCCGTCAGTATAACAACTTTTTTTTTTTTTTTTACCATTGACGTTTTGTGTCTCTGTTTTGGCGAGCAATTTATCATATAAATTTTATTCGTATATGAAATTCGAATAGAATGACAGGTTGTTATTTCTTTTGCGACGTTACATATACACGCAGATAGGCTTTAGAGAGGATTTTAATTGACCGATATTGAACACGCATTGGGCTTGGCTGTATCGCCTGTCGAGATTTTAACGTCGAAATTCTCTCCGTAGGTAGAGAGGTAAATCGATTTCCAACGACAATTTAGCCATCACTAGAATAGGTTGCGTTGCGTTGGCCATTTACACCAAATCGCTCGTTATAAACAAAGGCTGAATGCCTTTTTCGAAGCAGCTATACGGACTAAAAAGAGAAAGGGGAAATGGTATACAAAATAAAAACTTTCACATCTCTTGTTGCCTTTTCATATCATGTTAACTATTTTCTCTTCTTGACATTTTGAACGATTTACGACTCTTTTCGGCGTTTTTTTTTCCTTCTTTCGAATATACGACGGTTCCTTTCTTCTTTGCCTTTTTTTTTCCTTTTTTCTCTTTGGTACACCCCCGCATCCGTTTTTTTTCCTATACATATATATATATATATATATATATATTCTTATATAAGAGAATGGTTTTCTTTCGTAAAATGTTGTTTTCTTCTTCTTATACCTACTCTTATTCTTCTTCTCTTTAACGTAATATGAATCGTTTTGCATATTTTTCTTCAATTTGTACAAACGAGTGTATTCGCGATAGCTCTTCTCGCCATAAAAATAACGAAAATATTGTGAATACGAGATAGTTGCGCGCGCGTTTTTGAAAAGCATTGCACCAGCAAAGGAAAACAAAAAAAAAAAGGCCAAAAGGTAAAAGTTACGTAAACTGATAACGATAAAGTACGAGCAGAAAATGAAGACGGTGGTAATAATAATGGCAGTAAGTAGGAGTAAAGTGTAGTACGTGAAGCAGAATAGCCAATATAATCCAGGGGACTCAACGCCATCCTCACATGACCATAAATAACACTCAACAAGTGTTTCAAAAGCGAACTGTTCACGTTCTCGCACTCATTTTATGGGATGTTATCAATTCACTCTCTAATTCCCGTTTGCCATTTCGCTTTTATTTTATAAACGCGATGGTTTGTTGTTTGCGTCCTCTTCTTTTGCTTTGGTACTCGGCGGCGCGACGTTTTTTTTTTTTTATTATTTTCTTTTTTTTTACGCGCTTCGATTTTAGCGCCAGAAAAAAGTAAAAAAAAAAAAAAAAGGAGGTGTTGTGTCCTGTAGCGAGGGTTGAGGTATAATTTTTATTTTTTGGAATATTTAACGTGGGTTTAGTTTTTTGTTGAAATTTTCAGTCGGTTACAGACATCGACTCATAGAGGGGGGGGGGGATGTGAGGCGCGAGAGGGTGCATTGGAAGTATAGAAAAAATTAGTTTCACTTTCTAGAAAATCGTTGAGACTATTTCGAGACTTGTCGTATGTTTACTTTTCTGCAGATTAAAGTTATTCCTTCGGTTCAATACCGATCAAAATTGCTGAAATTTGGCCGCAAATTTAAGGACAGTCAATGACGAATTTAAAATGAAGAGGGGAGAAATGGAGATTTTTACCATTTTAAATATTTAAAAAATTTGTCCATCGCTTATTTCCCCTCTAAAATTGAGCTAAATAGCCAAAATTTGGCATGTGAATTTGATAATAGCCCTCGATAAGACTTTGGAAAGGATTCGATTTTTCAGCATCTTTACACACCTTTACAGCATCAAAGAATTATATTTTTATCCAATTTTATCCATTTCGAGTTTGTTTCAGACCTACGCCCCCTCTCCTCTTTCAAATAGAGGTCATGGAGGTACCTTTTAAAGACTTTAACTTTTCAGACCCATTGTCCCTCCCCCTCCCCCTACAGTAGCTCTGAACAAAACGAGGTTTTGGAAATGATTTTTATGGGTTTTCAAATTTTTCCGATGCTTATTCCCTCCCCCCCTCGGCCTCCCGCTATTTACAAATCCTGCAGGAAGATGAAATTTGGAAAGTACAATCGGTGGTATCCTCGATGCATTTTTTTTGGAGGTTTCAACTCTTTATTCCAAAATCAATTTTCACCGAACACTTTCACCTTCCCTCCCCCCCCCTCCGCTCCTAATTCGAATTCTATCTTCTTTTCATTCATAAACAATTTTTGAATAGTAAAGAAATCGCTTGAAATGAATGCAGTAAAAATTTGAAGTAAGTATCAATATCTCTCTCCCCATATGACATAAACATTTCAAATTTTAGAAATAGTTCTTCGCCCAAAATTACAAAAAAAAAATATTTTTGAATAATTTGTACTTGGGAATGGATTTTTTATTTTTATGAGCGAGTGAAAATATTATGCAGTTTGGATCTTTTCCATTAAAAATTTCTGGGAATTTCGAAGGAAAAGTTGCTTGAAAATTCGAAATTGAATCGACCACGTTTGTGTGATGTTTTTGCATTTTTCGTTCCTCGCTCCCTTCTTTCCCCACTCTCTCACTCATGTAAAAAAAAATTTAAAAACTTTTACATCGCACTTCCTCATTAACCTGGAAAAATTAGCATAAAAAAGGTCAAAATTGAAAAAAATTGGTACCCTTGAGATTTTTATTGTAAAATGTTCATTTAAGCAGGAGGGAGGAATGTACTAAAATTCAGTTTTTGCCAAAATATTGAAAGGTAAGCAGGTGCAGCCGTAGTGATCATATGAATAGATTTCGGACAAAAATTTCCTTCAAAGTGATACCCAAACTTGACCAATTTTACTCAAAGGGGGACCTAGGGGGAGGTGCAAAGTGGCGTTATTTCTACCATCGCTTAAAATATCTAAAAATTGATCACAAAATGTGAAAATAACCACTGAAAATGCCTTTGAAGGTTGAATATGGTACTCACATTATACATAGAAAGTTTTAAGTTCAGTTTCACCTAAGCGAGGGGGCTGTGGCATCAATCCCCCCTCTAAAAGAGTGCCAGCGTATTAATTTTGGTAACTGTAGGGTTATTAATGATAGAAACGTGAAATATGATACGATTGACGAGAAAAATATTTAGGAATTTTGGAGAACGGTAGGCATTCGATATCTCCCATAATGTGGTAAGAGGTTCCAGTCCCTCCCCCCCCCCCTCAAGAGAATTTACATACAGCAATTAGTGTATTTTTGGGGTCGATCTCATACAAATCAATCCTTCTGAACTCGAATATGATGTTACTTTCCAGATCCAATCAGAAAAAGTGCCTGAAATTCGGAATTTAAACCAATCTCCCCTCACCCCATTTTCTAATAAATTTAGAAAACACCTCAAAAATGTAGTTTTTTGCGTCTACCTCGAAAACAGAAGTTCCGGACGTATTTTAAATACCTGTCCCTTATTTGCTCTTACTGAAATTTTTTTCTCCCACGAAAACTCAACTTTTGTGCTACGAAATACAAAAGGGGATGAGGTTTTATTTTCGAAAGTGTATTCCTCAATAACTATAGCGAAATGCTGCTGATCTCAGATTTTCAAAATTTTCACAAACCATCATTGGGTGTACCTAAAAAAATTCTTCCCACCCCACTCCCCTCGCCCACAATATTGAAAAAACTTTTTTTTGGAAAAAAATTCTCTATTTACGCGTATTTGAGGGAAATTTTCGATTTTAATCTAAATGTTTAGAAGGATAATAGATCTATCAACGTGAATTTTTATAAAATTTTGCACTCCAAACGGGGGTTGACATTGACAAAAGAAAACTTTCAATTGCTCCAGCTGCGAACCCTGGGGGGGGGGGGATACATAAATTTTTTTAATCAAAGTGTGTGTTTTAATAACTACTACTTTTTGAATTAAAAAAAATCCCCATAGGACCGTTTTTGAGAACTTAAAAAATGCTCAAAAATGCGTTTTTCTCAGAAATAAAGGCTAATACGCTAAAAATGAATGGAAGTAAAGTTGTACAGCGTAAAATTTCATATCAGATTTCGTCATTAAAATTTTTGCTATTACAAAATTGCGGATATGGGCGTATGAGGGGTAAAGGGTCAAAATGCGAACGAGAGGTTTGAACGGAAAATAAAAGCCGGATTCGTATTCAGCGTATGTGAATTAGTCGAAAAACACTCCTCTTCTAATTTTTAGACCCACTTTCAACGTGAGAAAAAAATGCAATTTTGTTGAAAAAAGTCAATTTCAAGTAGCCCGACAATTTCCATATTAATCGCAAAACAACAATTTATAACGAAAGAGTTTTGAAATTTTGTATATTTACTATACGTGTCGATGTAAAATCGTAGGAAAGTCGCACCGAATTTTCGCGAACCCGTTTTAGGGACTAGGGGCACCCCCTCCCCCAAATTTGGGACAGCACTTAAATTGGTGATATTGGTGCCGTTTTCACATAAATCGAACCCGCTGAATACGATAACGAAGTCAAATTCACTATTTGACCTAAGTTAATGCGTTGTTTTCGGGCGAAGCTACCATAAAATTTTTATATCGATAACAATGCCTAAAATAAGGCATTAATTGAGGTCAAATAGTGAATCTGACTGGACCCATCATCCTGCAATCATAATTTTTCCTCAAATACGAGCAAATAGAGAATTTTTTTCCAAAAAACAAAAAAAATTTTCGATATTCTTGTAGTTTTTTGGCTCAATGATTTTTTTAAGGAGACCCGATGATGATATGTTGTGAAAATTTTGAAAATCTGAGATCAAGGCCATTTTGCTATACTTCTCGAGGACTAACAAAATCTTTATCTTAAGGAATGTCGTACTCTCTTCCCTCTCACCTCATTAATCCAACCCAGTAATATTTCAACCTTGATGGAAATTCTTGGCCATCTGATTACAAAAGATATCCTTTATGCACTATTTTTTGAAATTTTTTGCTTCCAAAAATGGTTCAGATAGAAATCACGGATGTAAAAAAAATTTATATTTTTATTAAAATTGAGAATTAAAAAAAATCAATTGGTATTAGAATCGAGACCAAGTGGAATTAAATGTTTTAAATCCATAAGCTAACTACACCATCTGGTACATTATTTTAAGAACCACTAATACAATAGTAATCTGTACGTTGGTGCATTTTAAATTCACCCTCCATTTCGGTGCATATAGGACGTATTTTTTTTTTTTCTTTCCTCTTCGGTTGATGTTTTTCGGCGGCAAGAAAAAGCAATGTCGGTGGTACTGGAAGGATATAGTATGGCGTATAGACCATCATCGAGAATGAGAAAGATAAAGAGAGAAAGAGACTGCGATGGTCGCCATCTCTATTCCTAGTACAGACTACCGACCTATCCTCGATTCTTTCTTAATTAACTTGGAACTGCCGTCTCTGCGTACCTAGCTCTCGTATAATTAATACGCTGGTTGTGTGTAAGTTTTTAAATTCTCTCGCACCAGCTACAGTATGGTAGAAGGCAAATGGTCATCTGGGTACATTGCGGTTGTTTTACAAAAAGGCTCATACCAGCTGGGTACAATTTTACCAAAAGTTACATATGCATACGTATGAAATAAAGTATACGTGTGTACGGTACAAAAATGAGGGATGATTTTTTAGATTTTTTTTTGTAAAATGATCTGATTTAGTTATCGATTCGGATTTGTTTCCTTCGACGATGCTGTATCAGAGCATATGCTCACATTACGTGTGTATATCTTCTATGTTAAAAATTTCACGCGATCTTGTTACTAGAAATGGTACCTAAATGCGGAGAAGATGCGTGCCCGAAGGTCAATTCCGTGTGTATAGTTGTGGAACTAGTTCTTCCTTTCTTCCATGCACAGATACGGCAGAGGTACTAAAACCTATATGCACAGAATTCGATTCGATTCGGGTTTTGATTATAGAGCTTGGCCTGCGAGATTATTACAAGCAGAAGGCGATTTTATTATGGGGTACGGTTTTGACATGTGTCAAAAGAAATTTTTTTCATTCGGTTGTAGTCGGGCTGCCGATGCCCATACTCAATGCTCACTCCGTACCCAGGCGAATACACCTAGAAATTAATTTCATGGGCAGACGAGCGCTGTATTACGTTACCAGGCTCTCGAGATTATTAATCCGAGAGAATGCTGCTTAAGTAATTAGAAAATTTATCGATTTTTTATCGCAATGTTCGCTAACTATATTTACCTGTATCTACGTACTCGTAAGAATGTATACAGAAAATACACACACACACACACACAAAAACTTATAGTAATTTTACTTTCGCGACAGACAAGGTCGATACTTTTACTCCTTCGTTGTCTTTGTCGTCATTGTAAAGGCAAATGCGGAAATAAGAAGGCTTTTGAAATATATATTACGAGATTAATTATCGTTTGGGAAATGTGCCTGTGTCTCGTGCCTGATATCAAGCTCAGGCTGCCTTTGCTATGCCCAATGTTTTCATCCAAGCTAATAACAATCTGTACGTGAAATGTTGCCTTGAGAAATATTCACACTGAAATAAACGATGTAATTTTCAAATTATATAAATTGGTCAAATTGAGATTAGACATCGAACATGTATATTTTTAGAGTTTGAAAATGAAAAGAACCCAGCGAGATTACGTTCTATTTTTCGATTGATGTGGTTAAGTGCTGGGATGTGCTGCCATCTACCTAAAGAAATATCAGCAGTTCAATGATGGCAGTTTCAGTTGCGTTATTATTTATACGAATTGTACTGCGGTTTTCGTAAATAAAGCTCGTGTTTTTCTTCGCTATCAAATTTCAAATTTTGAAATAATTTTCAGCCATAGAAATAAATTGGGAATTTTGTACGAAAAAAAAAAAAAAAGGCGTCTAGATAGAGAATGAAAAATACTCGAGTATAGTGTCATAAAATGTCTAGTTTCAATTTTCATTGATTTACATATAAACAAATACAACGAGTAAAATTAGCCAAGTAAAGCCTGAGATGAAAGATTAGTCTACACTCTCCTTTTTTTCTTAAGCTGCGATGCTTTCTTTTAGCTCATTTCTACATATTTTTTTCGGTTTTGCCAGACTTTTTCAATTATGCCAAAGAAAAAAAAAACAAAAAAAATTGGCACATACGGACTATTGACCCACAATGGGTACCCGGGGAAGGGAAATATCAAAAAAATTCATTTCGAGATCATAGAAAAATATTAAGACCATTCTAAAACATGTCAGATATTTATTTTTATTATTTTCTCTTCCAAGATTAAAATCATTCACTCCGCTCCATATGGGCCAAAATACGCTCAAATTAGACCAATAGGTTTAGATTGGAGCTAGATTCGATGTAAATGAATCTGGAGGACTTTTAGTCAAAATTCAGTCATGTCCAAATTTAAAGGAGGGGATACCGAGAGGCAAAAATCGTAAAAAATGTTTGTTTTCGAACCAATCGATAGAGAACGCAAAGTTGCATAACATATCCAAAAATTAGCCCTCTAGAGCGATCAGGAAGGGGCTTATGCGAAATTTTTCCAATTTTTGACCTTGAAAGAAGTCAGTTTTTAAGATAACCCCCCCCCTCTCCCTTCCAGTTGAACTAAAATAATGAAATTATGCACGTAGAGTTACAGATTCGGTATGAATTCCTTATGTTCCTTTTAAGATTATGGTAGAAGGGGTGGGGAGAGGGTTCAACTATTTATATCGAATTTAACCTCAACTCCTCCGACTTGGTATGACAACTGACCCGATTCGAAAATTTCACTAAGCAAAAAAAATTATTTGCATTTTTAAGCTTTAAGCCAAAACTTGTAATTTTTATTTGCGTTCAATGGAATAAGATGGTTTTTTTAGGCCTTATGTTCAATTGCTGATTATTGATAAATTTTTCCATATAAAACAGACCTACATTTAAATATCCAGTAGCACTTTATTTCTTTTTCAAGTAAAATTCGATCGTAGCCATTTTTGAAAAAATTTTCGACACGAATTTTCTACGTATTTCGAATTGGAATTCAAAAACGAAACAAAATTAGGCACCACTGATCGCTTTATTTCTAGATTTCTCTCTAATTTAAATTCATTATTCGAATTTAATATTTATTAACGTTCCAAAGTTAAATTTTTAATTTCGAAGAAGTGCAAAAAAAATGTTACTCGTATTTCTCTGTCTTTCATTTAAAATTTCATTTTCGCTTTGGTGAAAAATATGTGAAATTCTGAATGAAACCCGATTTTACAACTACTATAAAATAAAAAATTTCAAATGATGAGGATTTTTAGATCAATTTTATACATTTTTTGAGAACTTGAGCCCGCGATAAAAACTCACAGAATGACAATTGAATGTCTAATCATTTTATCGATTTAAAAATGCAAATTAAATTTTGTTTCAATTTTTCCAAGTTACTTGATTTCTTTCATCTAATTTTTTTCGCAATGGATAATTTTTTAACACTAAATCGTAGACTGCTTTTAAATCACATCTTTTTTTTTTTTTGATCCCGTTCGAGTTTTGAAAAGGGATAGAATTTGTAGACTCGAACTAAATGTATGTAAATTTTCTCTCTCCAACTTCCATAAAATTGTGATAATTTTCCAATTTTCATCAACTTTTTTTTCAAATTTTACAAACTCGACGCTGAGTTTTTCAATAAGTTATAAAATGAAAAAATATTAACTTCATAAAAATGAAAATATTTTTATGCTATAAAATTGGAACTTCATTTAATGAAATTAGAAAAAATTATATGTAATGAGTCGATTTTCTAGACTGAAATTTGCAATTTCATCGATGAATATAAAATTTTCTACTACAAAAAAATAAAAATAAAAAAAAACACCAACACTTCCAGGCTCGAAGAAAGGTCAGCCAACGCTTTCAGATATTTATCTATCTACTTTGAAATTACAACCACCGTAAAATACTGAAAATTCGAAGTTTTATGCCTCCTCCCCCCTCCTGTCCTCAGAAATCAAGACGTATAGAAAAATAAAATGAAAATATCAAAAATTCGCACTAATTTAGATCTCATTTAGCGCAGATTTTTTGTTCGCTATTTTCCTTATTTAGCTGATTTCTTAGGTCATATTGTCAATGAAAATCAAACTATTACGGTCTATCGATCTATGGTAAATGAGCGGGGAGGGGGGGAGGGTAGGTGTATCAACAAAATCCGTTTTGAGGTCCTAGAAGACAATTTAATTTTTTTAATTTTTTTCACACGAAACTAAACATTATTTGCTCAGCTTGATACCGACCAAAATCGATCAAATTTAAGAAATAGGCTTAAATTGGTCGCGTATTTGATATTCTGAAATGAGCACGAATTTGGGTGAAAATTCAGTCATGACCAAATTTGGTGGAGGGGTGCTGAGGAGCTAAAATTGCAAAAGTTGTTTTTTTTTTCATCCATTTGATAGATAATCAAAAATTGCATAACATATCCAAAAATCAGTTACCTAGGTTAATTAGGAGGGGAGATATGCGGATTTTTCCTCTTTTTGTAAGGAGTTGAAATTCAGTATTAAAATTTGATAAAAATCTTAAATGCGCTTTTTCGGAAGGCTCCACTTTTCAGCCTCATTGCACACCTCCTCACAGTACCCAAAAATGTAGTTTTTTGGTCGGTTTTTCTTAGTTTTTGAGTTCGTTCCTCGTACAACCACCCTCTACATTGAGCTAGGGGTTAATATTCGTAGGGAAGATATGAAGGGTCGTATTGTTTTTGACCTTGAAAAAGGGACTGTTCCGTTCTGCTATCTCGCTTCAAATTGATCTAAGAAGTTGAAATTTGGTATATAGACTTAGTAGGGGCCAGCCTTTTGGGAGTTCGACTTCTCAGCCTTATTGTATTCCTTCACAGCCTTCAAAATGGTAATTTTTTAGTCGTTTTTTAACCCAAATTGGGGGAGGGAGAGGTGGGCTAAAGACTTGAAATTTAGTATGCGAATACCTATAATAAAAGTCTTAAATGGGCTCGACTTCTCAGCCTCATTGCACCTCCTCACAGCACCCAAAAATGTAATGTAGTTTTTTGGTCGTTTTTTTTATTTTTCAAGTTCATCTCTCTCGTAACTCCCCTCCCTCCCTCTACATTGAGCTAGCGATTAAAATTTGGTACGCAGATTTAATAAATTTCTCAAAATGTGCTTTTTCTTATAAATTATCTACATTCAAATCAAGAGACATACTTTCCCTTCCTTTACCTCTGTCAGTAAAAAACTAAAGACCATAAATCATTTTCAGTATGGTCCAAATTTACAAATTTAAAAAAAAAAAACGAGTAAACGACCCCGATTAAAAATAGTATGATTTTTTCCGAGGATGAAAAATTTTGCACACGATTGCGAGATTTTTCAAAAATTGGTGCGAATATTTCCAAAAACTTGGTTCACCAATTACGATGGTAATACGTGATCAAGCATGATTAATTAATTTCACTCCAAAACAGTTCTATTTTTTTTTTTTACCAACATAAGCTACTTTAAATATTTTTCATCCATTTTCATACGATTATTTTTATCGACCCTTTCCCCCCTCGTCAACACCCCATAATTCTCCATCTGTTATCTCTTCTAGGTACTTGTTTTTTTTTCATAACTTGGTCATATTTTTTTTTTATACATAACCATTCTCCCCCCCGCCCCCTCAACATTTTCATCATATTTTTTCAAAATATATATCACCAGAGAGCTGAATTCCCAAATGAATTTTTTTTTTTTTTTCTTAGGAAGCCACCATCTCGGTCGCGAATTCCCATGAAATGATGTTACACAATCGTACGCCAACGTGGGCTAAATTTGATGAATGATGACTCGATAGATACGATGTAGCGACTATCTATGTGCTGGTTGTAAACACTCGACTAAGCGTTATTTTTCACACCAACGCGTAATAAATTTGTCGCCAAAATCTACGTGTCCTCTAAAAGAAGACTGCCTCCCCTTTCGGGCCCTGGCTATATTGAAAACTTTTCTCATTCCAACGATAACTACGACAACTACGATGACGACGACGACTGTTGTCATCAATACCAAAAATATTTCTCACGTATGTGTACTAATTAGGCCAACATATTAAACAAAAAAAAAAAAAAAAAAAAAAAAAAAAAAAAAAAAAAACAGATAACACACATTGATGATTATGTACCACACAACATGGCTATCAGCTGACTAAGGGCACACTGTAAATTAAAAAATAATTAATTCCAAATGGTACCTCGTATCGAGTATGGTTTTAATACGGAGGTCTAAAAAAAAAAAAAAAAAAAAAAAAAAAAAAAAAGAAAAAAAAAAAAGAAAACATCTTGTAGCAACGATAAATCATTCGGTTGGAAAATTTTTTTATCAACTTAAACTCGTAATTATATTTACGGAATATTAAGTTAGGCCAGGATTTCATGCGGTGGTGCTAGTGGTTGTATTTTCCTTCAACTTTTAATTCTTTCTGCTTTCTTTTTCTTCTTTTTTTTTTTTTCCTCCACCATCAAATAATTAATTAGAAACGAGCCGGGCGAAGCGAGGCACTTAATATTTATTTTAGAAGGCGAAATAAACGCGTATAATGAAGTAATCGACTAATTAAAGTCACGTTTATTTTTTTTGTTTACACATCGCTGATAAGGTTCATTCATGTCGCGCGACGACTCGAGCTGAATGTACTCTCAATAGCTTAGGTGGAATATAATTTTTTTTTTTTTTTTTTTTTATAAATGGGAAACCTGTTCTCGGCAGTGTTTGGCTATTACTATTTTGTTAGCGTGACAAAAAGTAATAGTCGAAGATTAAAATAACTCGGTTAAAGGTTTATAAGAAAAAAAAAAAAAAAAAAAAAAAAAAACGTTACCCGAGAATTTTTTTTCGGGGGGTTAAAGGTTTATAAAAAAAAAAAAAAAAAAAAAAAAAAAACTCGTTACCCGAGAATTTTTTTTCGGTGGTGGTGATTACGGTGCTTTATACCTCCCCTCTGTTTTCTCTTACCCTCTTACCAGTCTCTTGATCTTAGCTGCAAACAACGTACGAAGTTATTTTAACGAAGTGTTCTTGGTGAAGTTTTTTTTTTTTTTTGTACTTCTTGACGTTTGATCTAATTTGCATATTTTTTATTTAAAATAAAATACCACCACGAGTAAGAGAGGTGGATGTGGTGCGGGTCCAGAAAAAGAAAAAAAAAACGTTAATTTGTTGTATACGATTTAAGAAGAATCAGATCTCTCTGTCTTTTTCTATCCATAGTTCTATGTAATGCCAGATAGATTTCCTAGTATAGCTCTGTTCGTTTTGCCCTTCCTTACGCTGCCTCTTAATATACCAACCAACCAACCTCTATAATATGGTACTAGAGTTCTCAAAATACGTATGCGATTTTTATATTTTTATTGAAATTATCATCTTTTTCAATAAACTCCCCTCTCCGGCTCGGTCTAATAAATCGCATAAAATTGAGAAAAATTTTACATACGTAATTAATTTTTTGTCCACGTAAGACGAAAGTAACCCCCCAGCCACTGGGAATTTGTACCTGAATCTGGCTGGAGATCTGTCATGTATTGGTATAATTTTGCAGCCCACTGGCGCGAAGGCACCGTAGTAAAGCCCCCTTTGTGCATCGTATGTGCTTCTTCTTATCTTCCTCACGCTGAGAACGTCCTTTCACGTTGTCAGCTGCTTGGTTGGTGCGTTGTTTTTCTCTTCTCTCTGAGATCACTCTCGCTCGTACCCACTTATTTTCTTTTACACTGACGAAGGCCGCCATAAATCTTCATCACTTTTGACGTAACATCTTCTGTCTCAATTTCTTCTTCTTCTTCTTTTTTTTTTTTTACTCTTCTTCTCCAACTCCTCTTCAACTTCAGCCCGCCTATGTATGATTTTATACGGTATCGAGTTCCCCTTTTTATCAGCCATGGATATACGTCTATAGTAAAACCATCCTGTGTGTGCTTACGTATACGTTTTAACACGCGGCAGCGTTTTTCTGGTCTCGTGCATAAAACTTATATGTATATATATCTATATACATATACCTACTTATACCATCGGCAACATCGTCCGTCCGGGCTCTGTATAAAATCATATTATATCTATTCGTTGTTTTTTTTTGCTGTCTGCCTTATTTCGTCGTAATATCTTTGTCTATACCTATCGCCTAGCTCAATGTGTGTACTTTGAGATACCTATAGATACCTCTATATGCATGCAGCAGAGGTACCTCTATCTATCCTACCTATTTATCTGCATAGTCCTACAGTATACACATATATATGTATGTGTAGGTATTACCAGGTACATCGTGCGTTGTCTGTTTTAACCGTTAAACTCATTAAAATTCCATTAGGTCTGGTATATGTATATGGGGATACATGTACACGAATGTGTGTACGTTTGGTGCCTCGGGAAGAGTAATTCTTCCTGACGTTTCTTTTCTTATATTTCAAAGGGTTTTGAAGAAGGAAAAATACTGAAATTTAACGTACGTATATTAATATATAATTACCATTGGAATATGCGGTCGGTGGTGTCCTCCGAGGGATTTGCCAACATCTTAAACTCGAGTGTAAGATTTCCAACGGTTTTGAATTGAAACCTCTTTAACATCGTTGATTTTTTTATAGTGTAAATCTGCACATATTTGAGTAAAAAAAAAAAAATTCAATTAAAATATCGTTTTCAAACATTCGACGAAATAAATTAAACTGTTTAGATAGGTGACAAATACGACCGAATTCATCGTACACGCCATTCATAAGCAAATATACTTGAAATAAGTACTCGAGTAGTATGTAAATTTGTACGTTTACTCTCGAAATTCCAACTATGTGAGTTCATTCGAGAGGAATTTATCGAAAAGTAGGACAATTTGCTAAAACGCAACTTTCTTCATTTCCCTTTCTAGCTGAATTCGTAGAAATTGTAACATTTGAATTTTGAAAATTTATATAAATCGAGTTTCAAATAAATTAGCGTATACTGATTTCAAAAAGATTAAGACAAAGTGAAGTTGCCATCATTTTGTTAATCAACTCGAAAATTTTTTTCAACTTGAAGTTACGCACTTATTTTGAACCATCCTTCGAAATCTGAAAGGTAAATGATGTATGTTTTGATACCTCGATCAATTTTGGATTTTACCCGTACCTCCCTCGGGGGTCCCTGCAAGGTTTAGACTCGTATCAGTGCTGGATTTGGGATCACGAGTTAAAGTCATCTATATTTTGATACCCCACTTGAAAATATTGTAATTTTGGGATTTTTTCCTTCACCCCCAACCCCCCTCCCCCTTCGGAAGATTCCTATAGAGTTTAGACCAATATCAGTACCGGATTCGGAATCACGAGGTCAAATTGCATATACTTTGATACTCCATTTGAAAATATTACTGATTTTGGATTTTGACCTCAGCCTCCTCACCCCCTCACCTGGAAGATTGCTATAAGATTTAGACTTATATCAGTGTCAGATTCGAGATCACGACGTCAAATTACCTATATTTTGATATCCCACTCGAAAATATTGCTAATTTTGAATTTTGCCTTTGACCCTTTGTGAGGCCCTTGTAGGGCTGAGATTCATATCAGTACTGGATTTGGGATCACCAGATCAAATTATCTATATTTTGATACCCCGCTCAGAAATATTGTCTATTTTGGGTTTTGCCCTTTACCCCCCCCCCCCAATCAGTATATCCCAATAAGCTTTGAACTCTTATCAGTGTTGGGTTCGGAGTCATATGATCAAATTACCTACATTTTGGTATCCCACTCGAAAATATTGTCAATTTTGGATTTTGCCCTCTACCTCCTCACCCATCCGGTAGACCCCAATAAGGTTAGGGTAAGGTTTAGACTCATATCAGTGTTGGATTTGAAATCATACGGCCAAATTACCAATATTTTGATATCCTACTCGAAAATATTTCCAATTTTGGATTCCTTCCTTAACCTGTTGTGAGGCCCCTCAGTTCAACAAAATTCAGTCTATGCGGTTAGTGATGGTGGATGAGGGGGCGGGGTGATTATTGAAATGTCCTAAAATGGCTAGAATATACAACAAAACTCATCAATAAATGTAATACAGATCACATTGTAGCATTTTTGTCAAATTGAAACCTATTAGAGGAGAGAGGAAAAGAGGGTTACATGGAGGATTTTTCTTAAATTTTTGTGGACCAACTAGCTACGAGAAGATCATCAACAAATTTTTGAACACGTCGCAAACCACGCCTCCTAGGCTAATTAGGAGGGAAGATATGAGGGGTTTCCCACTTTTTGACCTTCAAAACGGGCTGTTTCTCCTCTATCTCTCCTTTCAATCGATACAATATGGCTGAGAAGTTGAACTCCTAAAAACTGGCCCCTACTAAGTCTACAAGGGAAGGGAGGGATATGAAGCTGAAAAATTTAAATCCTCAAAAAACCTTATTTTTAGGGTCTCTACTAAATTGGCATATAGGATTTGCACCTCCTAGTTTAATTTATTGCGGAGATATGCGAGGAACTGCTTTTTTTCAAGGTCCAAAAAGGGGAAAAGGCATCATATCTCCCTAGCAAATTAAAATAGGAAGCTAATTTTTTAGATTTTTTACGCAACCGTTCATTCTCTATCCAATAGATTGAAAAGGAATAACTTTTGCGATTTTTGACCCTCAGCACCTCGCTCCTCCTCAATTTGTGTTAAAAAGCGACCAAAAAACTACATTTTCGGGTCCTTTTTCGGAGGTCTCGACTTTTCAGCCTCATTGCACCTCCTCACAATATCAAAAATGTACTTTTTTGGTTGGCTTTTCTTATTATTGGAGTTCCTTCCTCGTATAACTGCCCTCCACATTAAGCTAGGGGTTAAGATTTTGAGGAGATATATGAAGGGTCTTATCCTTTTTGACCTTGAAAAATGGCTGTTCCGCTCTCCTTTCATCCTCCCAATTGAGCTAAGAAGTTGAAATTTGGTATGTAGACTTAGTAGGGGTCAGTCTTTTAGGAGCTCGACTGCTCAGCCTTATTGTATTCCTTCACAGCCCTGAAAATGTAGTTTTTTAGTCGCTTTATAACCTCAAATTGGGAACGGGTGAGAGGCTGAGGGCCAAAAATCGCAAAAATTATTCCTTTTTAATCCATATTCAAAAATAAGCTTCCTACTTCAATTTGGTAGGGAGATAAAAGGGTCTTTCTTCTTTTAAACCTTGAAAAAAAAACAGTTCCTCGCATATCTCCCCAATAAATTGAACTAGGAGGTGCAAATCCCATACGCAGATTCATTAGAGACCCTGAATAAGTTTTTTGGGAGATTTCAATTTTTCAGCTTCATATCCCTCCTTTCCTCCCTCGCAGCTCTGGAAAATCTGGTTTTTTTCAGAATTTTTGTTATTTTTTGAGCTTATCTTCCCCATATCTCCTTTTTAAATTGAGCTAGAAGCTTGAAACTTGGTATGTAGATTTTGTAGGGATCCTAAGTGCGCCTGTTCGTTGAGCTGAGATTGATGATAGAAAATTCAATTATGTTGAAAATTTTAAAAATGGGATGGGTAAGGAGTGAAAATTAAAAAAAAAAAATTTTTAACAAATAAATACAGAATTAAAACTTGTAAACCATACTTAAAAATCGCCTTATTTAGAGCAAATAAAACAGGTATTAGTGGGGGTTTCCTCCTGCTCAACCTTTAGACCCCTCTATTCCTTTCGTATTGCCTTCTTTACCATGAATTCTGCAAAGCTGAAATCCACCACGAAAATTTAGTAAATCCCCCATGTATATTTTTCAATACCCTTCCCAGCCCTACTAATTTTCATCTGTTAAGTATCTCTACTTGTATACACCATTTTTGTTGTTGTTTTTTTTTTCAACCACTCTCACCTAAAACGTAATTTTCCACGTTTATTGTGTTCGCAGAAAGAAAAAGAGGTCGTCAAACGTATACCAGATACCAAACGCTAGAGCTGGAGAAAGAATTCCATTTTAATCGTTATCTAACCAGACGAAGGAGGATCGAAATCGCTCACGCGCTCTGCCTGACCGAAAGACAGATAAAAATTTGGTTCCAAAATAGAAGGATGAAATGGAAGAAAGAGAATAAAACCAAAGGCGACGGTCAAAGCGCCGATGGCAGCGATATCTCTCCGCAAACTTCTCCGCAATAACAACCTGAAAAACTTCAAATTTTTGCAAGTCATTTTATTTTCTCTTTTATTTTTGTCTTATTTTATAAGTCGATTTTTTCGAAAATAATAATAATAAAAAAAAAAACAAAAAAAACAATTTTACGTAATAAACCAAAACACGTTGGCGAGTGGCGTCATGTTATCGGCCGTCGAGATGGAAAAGAATAATAAATACGAATAAACACACACGTACACGTGTACAATGGTTATTTGTACGTCGTCTACGTATTGCATATTGCATACTCGTGTGTGTGTCTGTCTATCTATGGAATATATAAATAATAGGTAATATCATTCGTTTATACCTATAAAATGTATCATCGAGTAGCGTGATCTCATTGGATACCCTCCTAATTTCTCTCTCGATGTAATAATAATAATAATAATAATGATATTATGGTCAAGTGCAATAAATTTGGAAAATTTTTTTTTCATTTTTCGCGTATTGTGCGAGCGATGGTGCTTTTCATTATTTTGGCATTTATTAACGTTTGCACCCAGTAATAATTTTTTCTCCTCTTTTGTAGGTGTAGGCATTTATTATATTTGCCAATATTATTATACCTCTTCATCGTCGTATAAATATGAAAAAATAAATAAATAAATAAACAAATCATCCTCCGATATTCTTATGTAATTCTACCCTTTCATATTTTATACGTTATACCCTGACCCACCTACATGTACTATTTTATATAGTAAAAAAAATTTTTGTTTCGTCGTCAATGCTGCGAATAACATTACGTCACAAATTTTCTATATATTTATAAAAAAAAAAAATTTGTTTCTTGTATAGGTGTACTTTGTTATTTATTTTAAACATTTTTTTTAATGCTTGTTTTTAGGTTTTAGTCAAGAGAAAAAAAAATTGGGAAAAAATATTATTTAAAAATTACAAAAAAAAAAAAAAAAATTTTTTTTCGAAACATGTGGGTTAAAATTGCAATTTTATTTATAAACACGATCCGTATCGGATTCGAAAATGTGATGTTCTTAATCTCCTTTGCCGCGGTTAAGATTGCAATTTTAATCGTATAAATTTAGGAACGCGTTTTTTTTTTTTTTTTTTTTTTTTTTTAACCTCCAATGAAAAAAATCTAAGTCAGATTTATTTTTAAGCTTAACTTTTCGAATGTATAATAGTATACCATAAATTGTTGGATATGTTTTAATTATTTCTAGTTAAAATACTCTTCTATTTTTTTTTTTTTTTTTTTTTTTTTTTGGAAAATTTTCCTACTTTAGATTAAGACCTTTATTTTTTTTTT